>RJWT010007489.1:0-27556 GCA_004365215.1 Cuniculus paca | reverse complement strand
TCTGGCACTACATTAAAAACAGACACTGGCCAAACAAAATAGATGTAGAAGGTCTGGAAGGCTAGGATAGAGGGATCTAAAAATCAGGTTAATTGAAGAAAAGGGTGTATTTATAATGAGACAGAGAGAGACAGAGAGAGAGACAGAGAGAGAGAGAGGACACAATGAGAAAGAGTGAATCAGGCTGCAAAATGTAGCAGTTCCTATGTTTCATCAGAGTATAAAATTAGATTTGCCACAACCTATTTCAAATTGAAGCCTGGCCTCCCTAGAAAACCAGTATCCAGAGAATTAATTTCCTATTATTGTAAGCATTTGACAAAGGCATTAGATGATATCTTGATAATTTTGTCAACAAAATTTCTGTATTACATGGGATAGTGAAATAGAATAAGAAATCTTGATTCTAGGCCACTCTTCTAATGAATCATTGCTGCTACTTTATGAAATGGGAACTAAGTGCTTATACCATTACTTATAGCACTACTTCTTTGGCAAAGACTTTGGTTTCTTGCGGTGGATTTCATCCATGACAGGGACTGTTACTTCTTTTATCTGTGACATTGCTAACAGTTACCACAAACTACCACCAGGTGGTGGTGCTGTCTCAGGCTTCACAGAACTCTCAAGAGTTTAGCTAGCTTGTTTCCTACTAAGCAGGAGAAACATCTACTAGTACTAAGCTGCTGATTTGCAAAAATCAGTAGGAGGCACAAATTTGGGTCTTTTGATTGAATTGTTTGCTTAATTTAATTTCACTTTAATGTTGACGTGTGAATTTTCTTTGACTTTCTGATAGCAAGTTTAAGTCCTTGATGCACAGAGATTTGGTTTGGAGAGCACACAGTAACCAAGGAAACAAGAAAGCCCAAACCACTCTGCTTCCCCAGACCCAGGGTGTCTCTCCTGCTGCACGTGTAGATCACCACCTTCTTACTGATGAGCCTCTGAACTTCATCATTTTGTTTTTCTTTCTACATGGAAGAACTAAAAATAAGTTTTCAACAAAACCAAAAACCATCAAAGGTCTGGGCTGTTCCCCTCAGCTTCCTATCCTGTTCTTCATGTCATTTCAAAACATGCAAATCTTCATCCCCTTCTATCTGCTTCCTTCCCTACCTCTAATTTATACATTCCGGCTTCAGCTGCATAGGAGAAATTCAGATGATGAAGGAGGAAAAGCTCTCGACTTTTCTGCCTGGCTACAAAATTACCTCCCTAGGCGGTTGGTCTTTTTCTGGAGTCAGAGGAGAGGTGGTCCTCCTCCTGCTCTAGCCACACCCTCCATCTGTGTTCTTGAGTTTTGTTTTTGTATGTGTATACCCGAAAATATAGTCAGTTTTGGTTAGTGTGCTTTGCTTTTAAGATTACATCTATTAGAATTAGTTGTAGTTACATAAAACAGAAGAAACCTGACCAGAGTAGCACAAGTACATAGTCTTTTTTTTTTTTAAAGAAAAAATTAAGAGTTAAGCAGCCCAGGGCTCGTATGATAGTTTTGCCAAGTTGCTAGAATCCCAAAGATCTTTTATAGTCCCTGTTCTCATGTCCTATCTTGGTGGTCTTTTTTTAAAGTTTTAGCCATTATACTCATTTTTTTTTTCTGGATAAGGAAGAAGAAAAAGTAGCTGCTTTATATTTAAGGAAAGTTTCCATAAATTCCACTCATCACTTCTACCTCCTTCGAATGTAGTTTTGTGGAGATTCAGGGAAGTCTGAGAATATAGTAATTTAACCAAGTACATTACTGTCTTAAATTAAAAACTTCTGGTACTGAGAGGAGGCATTGTGGTTGGGTATTCACCAATGTGACTTAACTTACTGTTTTTTTTTTTTATTATGCTTTTTTTCCTCCATATCTTTGTGTGGGTGTATTTGACCTTTTGTGGGTGGAGAGGTGGTTGGTAGATTATTATCTCTTCCTGCTTATTATGTATACCTACTTTTCCTCTTGTGTTTTTTACTATACAAACCCATTCGGTGCAAGTATGATCATGACATAATATCTCTTGTCGGAAGTTGCAGTGATAGCATGGAAGCGTTGCTGTGGTTTGGGTATTACACGTCACTCCAGAGCTCACAGGCTAAGTGCTTGGATGCCAGAGTGATGCGGTTAGAAGGAGACAGACTCAAGGAGGTGGGGCTTAGTGGAAGTCCTCAGGTCACTGGGGCCAGGACTGGAGCCTGTGGTGGGACCACAGCCCCTTCTTTGCCCTCTCCTTTGCTCCCTGGCTGGTGACGTCAGTGGTTAGGTGGCTTGGCTCCTCACGCTCTCCTGTAATGATGAGGTGCCTCAGAGTGGCAACGGGGCCAACTGATCTTGGCTGAAACCTCTGACATGGTTAGCTAAGGTATCCCTTTCTCTCTATAACAGAATTCTATCGGGTGTTTTGTTACCATGACAGAAAGCCGACTAACAGGAGTGTCTTCATTTGTGTTCAAAGCAAGTTGGCCAGGATTTCACCCATGTAGACAGATACGATGCCTGTGCTTTTTGTTTGCATTCGCAAGGTGCATTTAAAAAAAATTGTATGTATGTAAAGTTTACAGCAGGATGTTTTGGCACATTATACACATTGTACAATGGATAAATCCAATTAACATCTCCATTACTCCACTTATTTATGTTTTGTGGTGAGGATATATAAAATCTATGCTCCTAGCAATTTTCAAGTATGCAGGACTTGGTGATCGACTAGAGGCACCATGGTGTACAACAGTACCCTGAACTTATTCTTCCTGTCTAACCCAGCTTTTGAATCCTTTTATGAGCATTTCTCCATCTCAAAGCCAACCTCCAGCCCCAGCTCCTGAAAACTGCTGATCCAGTCCTACATTCATGAGTGTGAGTGTTCTGGATTCCACAAGTAAGTCAGATCATTTAGTACATGTGATCATTTAGTACATGTGTTTCTGTATCCAGTTTACTCCACGCAGTACAATGTCCTCTGGGTTCATCCATGTCATTGCAAATGGCAAGATTTCCTTTTGTATGGCTGAAGAGAATCTCACTGTGAAGGTCGCCACATTTTCTTTATCTGCTCATTGGGTGATGGACATGTAGTTTCCATTTCTGTTGTTGTGAATAGTGTGGTAGTTAACAGGAGAGAGCTCAGAAATCTCCCTCACATCCAGCTTTTATTTCCCTTGAATATGTATCCAGAAATAGAATTCCTGGAACATAGGGTAGTTTGCTTTTAGTTTTTTGAGAAACCTTCACACTGTTTTTCACCACAGCTCACTAATTTACATTGCCACCAACTTACTTATACTAACAGTGTGCAAGTGTTGTCTTTTCTCCACATCCTTGTCAATACTTGTTATTTATTCTTCTTGAGAAAAACCATTGTGAGAGTTGAGACATAATATTTTATGGTAATTTTAACTTGCATCTTTGTGATGATTAGCAATATGAAGCCTTTTTTTTTCATACCTGCTAGTCATTTGTGTCTTCTTTTGAGAAATATTTAAGTCCTTTGCCAGAAGTAGTAGGACTAATCTAGTTGGCCTTCGTTCACTATTTTAAAATACTATGAATACTGTTTTAAGGCCAGGACTGGTGGCCTAAACATGTAATCCCAGCACGCTCAGAGGCTCAGGTGAGAGGATCACTAATTTGAGCCTCAGCTTGGGCCACTTGGCAGTGATTTATTGAGACCTGTCCCCAAACGAACAAACCACAAAAATAACCCAACCTACCCCAAATCAAAACAAACAAACAAAACCCCAAAACAAAGAAGTCTGGGGATATGGCTCAGGGTGAAGGCCCTGGATTCAATTCTCCAAGCTGAAAATATAAAACAAACAAACAAATGAAAATCCCCAAACAAAAACAGAATTAAAATTCTATTATATTGTGCATAGGTTAAAAAAATTTCACAAAATGATTTTAAAATTATTTTTTCTGAATGAGAAGGTTTGCGTATTCTATTGATGACCTCTGTAATAACTTCAGCCAGCATGATATACCTCTTTGTATTGACAACAGCGTTCAAGAGCGGGAGGGAAGGAAGGGAAGGAGAATGAGAAAAGGAATTGAGACGTGTTATGCACGAGCACCAGCTCCACATGGGGGGGGCAAATGTAGATGTGATGCACTGCAAAGCGTCCACATACAGGAAGGGGATCAAGGGGTGGACAGAGGGGAGGAGGGGACAGGAAGGGGACGGAAAAGGAAGTAAAATGTACTATGGACATGGACCAGCTGCACACGAGGAATGTGAACATTGTGTACTACACACGTACTACAACAAATGAAAAAAGGAAAAAGCAAGAAAGCAGTGATGAAATTAGGACTGGGGATACAGCTTAGTGGTAGAGTGCTTGTTTAGCATGTTTAAGACTGGGTTAACTTCTCAGCAGAAAAAGAAACAAAGAAGATGAAATTAATAAAGTCTGTCTTTCTGCTTTTCTACCTCTCTTACATGATATTTGCCCATTATTTGCTTTTTATTTGAGCTCAATTCAAAAATATCATATTACTGGGGGGAGAGGAAGAGGACATAAAAATAATTAAGATGTGTTATGTACATGCACCAAATCCTCATGATGAATGCAATCATTCTGCACTGCAAACATGTATCAAAAATAAAAATTAAAAGAGAATAAATTATCTATTTATCTATCTAAATATCTGTCTACTGCCTATCATTTATGTATCAATACATGGATTTTGTTGGTTTTAAATGTTATCTCTTAAAACCGGGTGTGGTGGCTCATGCCTGTAATCCCAGCACTCGGGAGGCTGAGACAGGTGGATCGTTGTGAGTTCAAGACCAGCCTGGGCTACAAAGTGAGCTCAAGGCCAGCCTGAACAGCATAGTGAGACCCTGTCTCAAAAATAGGGCTGGGGATCTAGCTCAGCGGTCTAAGCACCTGCCCGGCAAGCGCAAGGTCATGAGTTCAATCCCCAGTGCCGCAAAAAAAAAAAAAATGTTATCTCTTGATTCTTTGCTATTTATTTTTACAGTTCCATGGCTTTTACTCCATGTATTTTGAAACCATTTACTCATTTAAGATTATTATGTCTTCTTGCTCAATGACTCTTTTATCTTTATATAATATTCCTCATTACCCCCAATGTTCTGAACTCTACTTTTCCTAATATTAATTCTGACCTCTAGTTTTCTTTTAAAAATGAGTATTCAATTTTTTTATCTTTGTTCTGGTTGCCTTAAGGAATTTTTTCTTTACCTTTGGTTTTATTTTGATTTGACTATGGCCCGTCTGTTTTCTCTTTTCTTATTCTGCTTGGGTTTTTCTGAGGTTCTTAGACTCTGCAATGTTATAATATGCCAATTTTGAAAAATTCTTGGTGATTATTTCCTTACATGTTTCTTCTGTGCTGTTCTTCCTTCTCTGGGACTCCACTTGTGTTTCTGTTAGACCATTCTATATTATCCCACAGTGTTTGGAATCTGTTCTGTCCAGATTTTACTATCTTTTCTCTTCATTTCACTTGGAAAATTTTCCATTGGCTGATTTTCAAAGTTGATGATTCATCTTCAGTCGTCTTCAGCCTGCTGCTAAGCCTGTTTAAATAATCTTTGGATTCAGTTGTATAGTTTTCATGTCTTGGATTACATTTTCCATATGTGCAAGCAAACTGTCCACATTTTCCAATGTATTGCTTTATTTACTGATCACAAGTCCTTACCTGAAAGTCCTAACATCTGAGCAGTTACCAGATCTGGTTCTATTGACTGCCTTATAATTTGGCAAAAGACCTTTGCTTACTTTTTGGAGACGGTGCTTTCTCAGCATTGCTTCTTTTCCCCAGAATTCCCTTTTGTAAGTGCCATGGTTTGGATGGTGTCCACATGGCCCATGTGTTAAAGGCTAGGTCACTTTTCAGGGGCAGGGTGTGGTTGGAGGATGTCGGGTCAGTGTGAGAGTAGACCATGGATGGGGATATTGGCACTTTGGCCCCTCCTCTTGGTCTCCTTTTGTTTGCTGGTGGCCATGAGGTGGGCAGCTTTGCTCTGCCACGAGTGCACCACTATGATACTCTGCCTCACCACAGACCCAAAAGAGATGGAGTCCACTGACCATGGATTGAAGTCTCTGAAGCCATAAGCCAAAGAAACCTTTCCTCCTCTTAAATTGATTCTCCCAATTATTTCATCACAGTGATGGGAATTTACAGCTGTGTGCTGGTGAGGAGGGAGGAAGTCTAGGGAGGAAGATTTTATGTCTGTGTGTCCCTGGTTTCCTCACTGACTCTGAATTTTTCTGGTAAGATGCTGGAGGCCAGTGAAAACCAGATTGTCGGGAGAACTGACTTCCCTTGAAAGCAGGGTTCCCAGTTAGGTTTTCTTCTTTGCGTTTACAACAACCCACTCTTTCCCCCATGCTCTGTTAATGTGAAGAAGTCTCTATGTCTCATTTCTCTTTTTCACATCTTAGAATTGCATTTACTTGATTGTCTTACAATTGTAGCTTTCTGATAGCCTCCAGAAAATTAGAATTTTATAGATTTTAAAGCTCTTTTTCTTTGGCAGAGAGCAAGGAAAGTGGCCATTTGACTTTCTATATTCTAAGCCCAATATTGTTGGGGTGGAATTGTTTCCATGAATTGTTCTCTGTAATTCATATTATGTTCTTGGAATGATGCCATGTTAAATTCAAGTAGTGCTAGTTTATTAATTTTCACTATTCTCTATCTTTCTGTGTAGTACTTTATTTTTCAACTTTTTTCTGTCTTTTAGTACTTTGATTTGTCATTTGTTCTGATTGACTATCATTTATCCCTATTTTCAAATTCTTTTATTGGTTTCTGCCACCAATAAATAAATTCATCTCAAAATAAAGTTTACTTTCTTGACTTTTAATTCATCTTTGGCTGCTATCCTATGTTCATCTGTGTCTATTACTTATATGTTTTTCTTTTTGAATGTTTCAACTTTTTGTGTTTATAATTTTTTATTGCTTTGAGAGAACTATGTTGAAGATTTTAATCTATTTTCTATCATATATCTTGCAATTTCATAATCTATTATGACTTGTTATTTATGTGTATTTTCTTTGAAATCATAGTTAAAAACCTTTTTAACAAATCTGTCAGATTTTCTAGTCCATTGTTTACAAAATGAAAGTTAAAGTGCTAGGTAATGATATTGCAATTAGTTTTAAAAGATAAGATTGTTTATAAAGCAAAATGTTACTACTAGCATTAAAAGTGGAATAATATTATCAAGAATACATATGGAGTCAGTTAATTTTGATAGCAAAAATTTACAGATAATAGCATCATATTTTTAAAAGCCCATCTAGTAATAAATATTAATCATTTTTATGTGATGTATGTTATATATTTTGCTAAGTAAAGGGAAGCCATGATTGATGGTACATGCTTCTAATTCCAACACCCCAGGAGGCTGAGGCAGGAGGATCATAAGTTTGAGCCTCACCAGGGAAATTCAGCAACTAAGTGAGACTCTGTCTCAAAATAAGAAATGAAGAAAGGTCTGAGATATAACTCAGTGGGAAGGTCCTGGGTTCAATACCCAGTACTGGTAAAAAAAGTAAAGGATTTATTATTGTATTGCATAATATCTCTAACTACTGCTTTTGGACTCAATGTATACATTTTTAATTGTTAATTTACCGTATTTATGTAAATATTGATCAGTTGTGCTCAGTGAGTAAGTTGGCACTAGTTAACATGTAATAGCTATTCATACAATCCTTTGAACCAGAATTCAATTACAATAAAAGATATTGAATTAATTTGCCATTTTACTTATAACTTTAGCTTGTCATTAATGTTTAACACAGTACGAAACTGTCAGACTCCGGTGCTCCTGGATTAGTAATGATTTTTGAGATGTTTGTTTTTTCCCTAAGGAGTTCCAAATTAATATATGTTGAGTCATTAGTTTTGCTTTTTCTGGCGCTTCTCACGTCTACTTTATCATCCGGTTAACAGTGTTGCTTCCTACCTACAGTTGATGTTGCCGATTCTTTTTCTCCTCTTCTTAACTGGGTACTTCTAATCTGCTGTGAATGTAGAAAGCAAACCACAAACCCTTGAAAACTTCTGAGAAAATAAGAGGCAAAGCGAGTTTTCATGTGATACTGATGTGCAGTTTATTGATTGAATGTTTTAATGGTCAATTTGATTATTGTTTCTTTAGTTTTTACCTGTATTCTAAAGGTTAAATTTACTAGATAAATGAATTTTGAATTGTAGAATGGTACTTTCTATGACAAGAAAAGCTTTGTAAAATAAATAACAGGGAATATAGTCTATTGCAGATGTTCTTCAGAGCAAGTACTAATTATCTCATTTTCATTATTCAGAATCTAGGAATGAAACTAAAATGACTTAGTCCTTCTGTACCAATTTAATTGGCAGGGGAAAAGGAGAAACGTTTTCTAGATCTGGTGGCATCTCTTCTCTCTTTTCCTTTTTCCTGGTTCCAAATTATTCTTTGAGACATTTTATTTTGGTGAGAGTTTGGAGGACTTAGTTTCATATGGAAACATGGTAAAGTAACTTGAAGAAATGTGATATGAATCCAATATCTATGGCACACATCTATAACCCCAGCACCCTGAGAGATGGAGGCAGGGGCATTGCAAGCTGGAGTCCAGCTTGGGTAATTTAGCAAATTAGTGAGACCTTTCCTCAAAACCAACCAAACAAGCAAACAAACAAACAGGGCTGGGGCTGTAGCTCAATGTGAAGGCCCTGGGTTCGATCCCCAGTGCTGAAAACAACTATGATATAAAACTGACAGCCTATTATATAAAAAAACCCTGACATCTGAAATGAATTAGGCAAAACCAGAGCATTTAGCTGACTTCTTAAAAAGTGTTTATATACAGTAACTTACAGCCACTGTAGTCTTGGCATGTGCTGACAAAGAGGTTTATCAGGCAGATGGGTGAGGACGTTGTTCATCAGCACCCTGAGAAAGAGAAGAAACCGCAGAGTCACATTTTTTGCTTCTTTTCTCATCCTATGTAAAACACACTGTTATCGGTCTTCTTATGAGACCAAGCCAAGCTACTAAGTGAGAGGTCTTCCCTTTGCGAGCTTCTCCTTGCGTTCCCCACGGTACGCAGGTGACCTGTAGTACAGTGTCTACAAGCGCAGTTGCTTCGTGGAGGAAACACTGAGCCCATCCACGGTGGGCTGTGAAAAGCAGATGACTTTACATGATTATTTTCTCTACCAATAATCATAACAATTTCCTTTACCAACAACACAGGACAGTAATGTGTCCAGAAAGGTGTTTCAATAAAATGCGTAGTAGGACTACATTTAGTTTTGATGGGCTGACGTTCTAGAAGGCAGAAAAATCTTAGAAAATGTTAGAATTGTAAATAGCCTTACAGAAAATGATGGAGAGCTGGCTTTTAGTTCAAAAATCCTTTTAGGGGTTTTCATAGTTTCAAATTTAACACGCAGTTTAATTTAGTACTTACAAGAGAATAAGAGAATTTAGGCCATAAAACGTTAGTGGGGAAATTCGACTGAGGTGATTATCTTCAATTATCCTGCCAGCCAGAAGAAAAAAATGGATTCACTTATATATTTTTAGAATGTAAAAACTAATACTGCAAAATGCCACATGAATTACACATACAGCCATTCGAGTCTGTGGAGATCTTCAAAAACACCTGGCTTCAAGAAGTTTATTCTGTTATGACTGAGATACCTGGAAAAGGAGAAATAGCTACCATAAATTCTCACCTTTTTGATGTTTACAATAAAGAAAGCAAAAATAATCATTCGTATTAAGTTTTCTTACAAGCCACTCTCATCATGCCACTTTCTCAGCCTTCGAGGCTGTAGGCGTTCCTATCTTAAAGCCTAAATCGCCTCTAGCTTTTACTTTCCCCATAATTAATGATGCAATTAATCAACCTAGGTTTTCTTTGATTTACTCATTTGTTTATAAAATTGCTTTGAGTTGCTACTCTAGGGCTATGTTGTTTGGATAAATGGTTTCTTACTGGCCTGGGGCAAAGGCTCTGTCTCCAGGACGACACTGCTGAGAGGGGCTGTGGACTGAGGGAGGTCCTCCAGTATCTGGGAGTGGTGCCCTTGCAAGAGACACTGTGAGACCTGGTTTCTTCCTGTTTCTGTTTTTTGCTTCCTGACCTTGAGGCAAGTGGCTTTGCTCTAACACACACTTCCTGCCAGCCTGCATCTGCCAACAGGGCCACAGGATCATGAACTGGAAATTCTAAAACTGTGATTGAAGATCAACCTTTTCTCTGTATAAACTAGTTACTGTCTTGGGTGTGTCAGTGTAGTTGCAGAAAGCTGACTAACACACTGGCATTGTGCAGACCATATCATCCTTTGCGGGTCTCTGAATCAGGAGGAAAGACAGGATGGGATGTGAAACACTTGGGGAGCAGAGGAAGTGCTTCATGAGGGTTGCTCTGACAGTGCAGAGCCCCAGACACCTGCTTTGCCAGGTGCAGGGACTCCCAGGCCGCTCCCTGGAGTTGGCAAACATGAGAAGAGAGATTCTAGTTTTCTCTTGGATAAAACATTGGATTCACACAAGCACACAAAAAAGAACTTGCAGGAGTTATTTTAGGCAGAGGAAATCACTTATGATACTAGAAACTGGAAATCTGATGGAGTGAGTTTTCTTGGGGATGTTATACAGACAGTGGGGTAAGAATAACAAACAAAGGGTCAGAAATGGCAAGGCAGGAAGTGACTTATTTATGTAATTTTTGGCTACATTTCCTTCTAGTTATTTCTTCCAGGAGACTATTTGGTAGAACGCAATGAAATGGAACTCTGAGAAAGTCCAGTTTTAAAAATTTGCCCTTAAGCACAATGCAATGCCACTTCATATCCACTAAGATAGTTACTGCAAAACAAGTAAAACCCTAAATCAGAAAATAATAAGGGAGAATGTGGAGAAACTGAACTCTCGGAAAAGTAAACTAGTTCAGCTGCTGTGGGAAACGGGGTGGGACTTCCTCATAAAGTCACACATAGAACTACCATGTGATGTGGTGATTACCCTTCTGGGCCTTTACCTGGAGGAACTGAAAGCAAGAACACAAACAAATGTGTGTACTCCCATGACCAGGGCAGCATCACTCACCACAGCCAGACATGGATGGGGAGACAGACATGGCGCACACAGCCAGGGGAATATTAGTCAGCCTTTCAAAGGGAAGTTTCCCACATGTACCATGTAGGGACAAACACTGAGGACACTGTGCTTTGTGAAATAAGCCAGACACAAGTGGGCAAATATTCTATGATTCTATTTACATGGATCACTTAGAGTCATCCATTCATGGGAACTGAAAGGAGGATGGTGGGTTCCACGGGCCAGAGGGAAGAGAAATGGTCAATTATTGTTTGGCAGGTATGGGGCTTCGGTCGAGGAAGTTGAGAAAGTTCTGGAGGAAGATGACGGCGAGGGTCTCACAACAATGTCAATCTCCTCAATTCCACCGAACTCTACATTTACAGTGGTTATAAGGGTGAATTTTATTCTATGTTTGTGCTATCACAGTGAAAAGCCTTTTCTTTTACAGGGCTTTACGTGTTTCTAAAGCATGATACACAGTGAAAAAGGAAAACCAAAAGCTGGTGGTACGGCTCAGTGGCAGAGCACGTGGGAGAGCCCGGGTTCACCCCCAGCACTGAAACCCAGAAACGAATAAAGAAAAACCTTGAACGACTGGGGAAGTCTTCATTTTTTCTTCTTCTCTGTAAATATATCGCCAGACTTCCTTACTCTGACTGCTTCACTCAACCATCCCTCCCATTGCCATGGCTGACATACACTGAGTTCTACTGTTACCAGGCTCCGTATTCTGAGAGCGTCCTGCAGATTTTCTCATTTTCCCCCTACAGTAACCCTGAGGGAGGTGCTATTATAATTTGTATCTTGTGGTAGAGAGCGCTAGAGCTTAAAAAGAAAATAAACTACCAGGCGTCATTCATCTAGAGAGTGATCCAGTTGGGACTCAGAAGAAAGCCTGCCTGTCTCCAGGCCCATGTCTCAGCCTGATGTCACCCTGCCCCTGCCCCTGTGCCACTCTTCAGCCCTCCTTGCACTTCGGAGGACTGGACTGGACCAGAAGGACGGGGCTGGCAGCGCGTCCTGCTGCAGGCACATCCATCAGCACTGGTACTCACAGTTTATTGAGGTTGTACAGCCCTCTGAAAGCATAGGTGGATACAGACTGAATCTGGTTGTTTTGCAGGTACCTGTCAAAGTGATTATTCGAAAGAAAAACAATGAAGCAGAGTTTCAGCTTTGCCAGATGAAAGAGCGCTGTGGATGGACCAGCCAATGCTAGTTCAACAAAGTGAACATTCCTAACGCCTCGGAATGGACACTCCGAAATGGTTAAGTAGGAGTGTTTTATGTTACTTGTATTTCACCAAAGTTGAAAAATGATAAACATAATGAAACAACTTGGTGAAGCCATTCACTTTGCCATTCAATACATGGATGCTTAGGCTGGTTTTATTTAGAAATTCTAGTTATCTTGTGCACAAATAATAGTAAAAACGTACTGTCTGAGTTTTCTAAGAGTGAAACTTCGATGAATAGTAAAGCACTCAGTAAGCAGACAAGCCTAGAAACCACACTTTCAAACATTTCCAGTTATCATTATTCAAATTTATAAGTACTCAACATGGTGCTGGTAAAAATCATAAGTACATGACACTTTCTAAGGTCACCAACCATATTCCATGGTCACCACAAATCTTCCAAGTAAATAAACCTAAATTTTAGTAATATGGCACTTCAAGGCCTCTTCCACAAAGTGTTTGAGGCTGTTCATAAGGAATGCTCCTTATGGCAAAAGAGAGAAATATAAATTTCAAAAATCAAGACTGGAAAAATATAAATTAAAATTGAATGTCAAGTTAAGAATGCAGGTGTACAGAGGTAACTGAAGGTGATTTTGACCTTGCGTTAACTGGAGGTCAAAGGAGACAGGTACCAGAATACAAGCTATTTAACCACAGGTAAAGCTTGACATGGTGATGTGTGCACTGCCAAGTGAAGGCACCAAGTCTGCCCTCTTGTCCAGATTCAGGCCGTCTTTGTTCTTTTGAGCATCTTGAATTTATACATAACTTGTAAATCTTAGGTGCAATAAGGGAGAAATCAATCTGAATGAGCTTTCAGTTAATTCAAAACTTTGGCTAAAAGAGATTTCCCATTACTCAGCATGCAAGAAGACTTAGATTTGATTGTAAAATGTTATTATAAAAGTTATTATTCACCTGACAATTTCACATGACATGTATGGACCCAGTCATGTAGCATAAAATGCATCTTTCTCATTAATACACAGAAATACTATATATTTATTTGCTAAGCAATGGACTGCACTGCCTAGAGATTAGATTCCAATTAGATTCCTTTTTGTTATTAGGCTTATTTTGATCATTTTATGTCTTGGAAAAAATCGGCTGTTCAAGAATTTATTCAACGTTTGGCATGAAAACATTGCTAGACTACTGTATGATATGAACTTGAATTTTGATATTTAGATTTGTAGTCTAACTCCTTTTAAGCATGTGGACATCAGGTGGTGCTACAGATTAGAAAAATTCTTGTGACTCCAAAAATCTGAAAACAGAAAAAAGAAGTACCTTCCTGAAGTTTTTGCAGCAGGCACCATTTTGAAAAGATTGGTCCGACACATGTTCAGAGAGAGTTCTGAAGAACCATTTTTGTGACTTTTAATTTTCAAATCCAAAATATATTTTTCTTCAGATTATCTGAATTTTTAGGACATTTCATGCTCTGTTTCCATGTGCTAGCTTAAAAATATGCACATGCATATTAATATACCAGTTTCTCCAGTGTTAAACTCAAACTCAAACCAATACATGTGAAAACTGAAACAGGGAATCCTGAGACACTTTCTAGATGGTGTGATTTAGCCCAGAGCATCTAAATTCAATAATTCAATTGTACGACAAGATGATTTAGTCGCAAGCTGACCTAACTCACAGATCGATATCACCTGGGCCTCTGTGGATTTCAAGAGTCCCCAAAGGACCCTAAGTACATCAGATACCTCCCAAGACCAAGATAAAACATCCTGGCAGGCAGGTGGAAAGATGGAATCAAGTCCCGAAAAACTCACGCTCAGAGATTACAAACCACAACGACCTGCCGTCTTAGGCAGAGGCTAAATCTGTAAACACGTCGAAGGAAAGTCTTCATTAGCTAATTTTGATGGCAAATCCCGTGAAAGATCAGTGAGTCCTTCCCTGAGATGGGCACTGAGGGTACCCGTGCCACACTGCTGGAGAGCGAAGAGCTGCTACAACCATAGGTCTGTTTTGGGAAGTGTGACAAACAGTGCTCTGCAGCCTTTTTGGCAGCAGGAACTGGTTTCCTGGAAGACATTGTTTCCATGGATTAGTGGAGGGGATGGTTTGGGGATGATTCCCAGGAGCAAGCAACCTAGATCCCTAGCATTTGTAGCTCACAGTAAGGGTCAAGCTCCAGTGAGAATCTAACCTGACTGACTGATCTGACAGGAAGTGGAGCTCAGCCGTCAAGCCCAGTCATCCGGAGAGACTGCAAATACAGGGGAAGCTTCCCTGCTCATCTACCGCTCACCTGCCACTGTGTGAGCAGTTCCTAACTGGCCACTGAGGCCTGGGGCTTGGGAGCTGTATGACAGAGGATCCACAGCACACATGCTGCAGTTTCTTTGGGGATCTGTACCTGAGATTTTTCTAGAATGCCTTCTATAGTTACTCAGAAAGAAAAACATGTTACCCAGAAGTCAGCTGCTAGCTGTTTTATCTAACAGCTAAATAATTACTTGAAAAGGAATTTGGTTTCAAGCACAGATACTATAGGTCTGTAAAAAAGTGGGAAGAAACAGATACACCCGAAAGTGCTCATTAGTTAAATACCAGGAATTAAGTTTTTCTTACAGCTTTTGAAGATCATGGTACTTCTTGAAGGCATTGGGAGGAAGTCTTCTTATGAAGTTCCACTGAAGTGACCTAAAAGGGAGGGAAAGCAAGTTGGGTTCTTAAAGGTTTTTTCCATTTTCTTCAAATTACAATACAGATAATTATAAACTGTAGTTACTTTAGCACTAGCTTTCAGCAAACATAGTACTTCATGATGTCACGTATATCCAGATCTGCCAATTTTGTATTACTGAATCTACTCATGTTCTTAAACTTTAGGTTACAACACTGTAATTCTGACAGAAGAATTTAAAAATAAAAATATATATTTTTATTTAATAAGCTTTACAAGGCATGTGAGTTCTGACTAACAGTAAAAAGACCGTTTTTGTGTAAATGCACTCAAAGCCATAGTTTTTAAATATTCCGTTGGGTACATTCTACCACCTTGAGGTTAGTTATGAAAGAAGCCGTCAATTGATGCCAATAGTTGAACTATCTTGGGTGACCCAGCTATCTAATTCTGGTTTCTAGTAAGTTGTGTGGAAAGATTTTCGGGGGTATCATGATTTAATAAACACTTTGACACAGACCAGGTCCCCCTAATTGTGGCTGGAAAGGCCCCAGGCTTTTAATGTTTTCTTAAGAAAAGTATTATAATGTAGCAGATAAATGAAGCCAGCAAAAATCCAAGAGCAATGTAGTTTGTGCACCTGGCACAAACCACCCGTAACTTTTCCAGATAAATGTATGTAACTGTGAAAAGATGTAAATGAGTCCTCCAATGACATGGTGAATGAATACTATTCATTCCTGATGAATATTGTGAACATTATTGCTGTAACCTGTGATGGTGTAACTAAGACAGATAACTAACTTCTCAGAGTCTCCAGAAAACACTGTGGATGTAACTTGAGGAACACTATTCTAGAGTCTAAAAGAGTATCCAGTCTCAATGGGGAGTGAGGATTAGTTCCTAGGAAGCAAAAAAATCCCCCTACTTTTTAATGTATAAGGCAAGATACACCTAATTAGATGCACAGTATGCTTAAGTATCAAAATTTAACAGGAGAGCAAATATAGAAAAAAATATCTGAAAAGGCCCCCAGGGTAGAAGGACTTTAAAAAAAGGTTAAAAACACTGTCTGAACTTTGCATATCATTTACTTGGTGGCTTTTTAAATTAAATACACACTAAGGTTCAATTATCTCTTGAAGTCACTCTCAGCTGAGAATCCCTTTTCTGCTAATAATTTTTACTGGGTTTATATCCCAGATTACACTTTATAGGCTGTTTAAATGTTTGCTTGTATAAGGATAAATTGTTAAACATTTGGGTGGGATTTAAGACTCTAGACGAAATTTTGTGTGTTATTAAAAATGTGTTCATTTATTCATTTCCTCAAAAACATGTGTAATGCCTGCAGTTCGCGCTTTGGAAGAAAAGACAATATCTATGTTTGTGAGAGCCTCGCTGTCTATCTCTATGGCAGTGACATGAATCTACAGAGAAGGACTTTTCTTCAGTATGAGAACCTAGGAATTAAAATTCCCTCTTGGTGATATTATTAATCTTAGCTCATGCTGTGGAGGAGGAGGGAGGAGAAGGAAGGAGATTAAAGAAAGAAACAAGCTGTGGTAGGTGCAGGACATGTAACCATTCCCCCAAAATGACTGTAAGCTGCATGAACTGCAAACATGCAATGACAAAATGAGAAAAGCATTAAAAAATAAAGTTCAATAAGCTTGGTTTCTTTCTATTTATTGAAATTCATTTCAAAAATATTTATTTACAGGTTATGACACTGCTAGAAATTTTGGAAGCTGTGTAGAAAAACCATGGAGATTATGGTGTTTCCTTTTGGATGCATGGGTAGAATCCTGATGACTTTGCAAGGAGGCATGTTTAATATGCTAAACGATGCAAAAGAGGCTCCAGGAAGGAGATTAAAAGGTGGATGCTAATTGTACCTCCGTGTGGGGAGGTGTTAGCACAGTGGGAAGAAGATTCATTTAAGGACTCATCCGTAACGTTTCTTAGAAAGCTGGGTCCTTATTAATACAGAATGCCTAAGGTTTATAGGCGGCTACTTTTTATGTTATCCACATATTTTCACAAATAGTGTTTACATTTTCATAATATCCTACTGAAATGGAGAGAGGTGATTATTACTTTCATTGATTAGGATAAATCAAAATGCTACTAAAATATAACAGATTCTTACATTTTAAAATTTAATATCCATAGTTGGACTCTTCACATAATCTTGCATATATAGAGTGATGGGGAAACTGCCTCATTGTATAAACCTTGTCAGAAATTGCCCTGATTTTAATAAAGAAACTTCTTACTATAGGGTTTCATAGTTTTAGTGATTAAATTCTTGGATCTTGAAGGCAAACAAAGATCATGTTTAGTGAGTTAGAATAATGTATAAATATTCCTGTCGGTGTGTTTGGCTGTTTCATTCTTTAGCATTTACGTGAAGTGTTTTCAATAAATTCAATAACCATCCCTTGGATTATTGGCTTCTGTGATACTTTACTTATATATGATTTACTCCATCTTGACATTTCATTATAACAGTTTCAACTCAAAATTGACAAAACTCAGTAATCAAATGTGATATTTAGTTTTTTTAATGCATTAGATACAAAGCCTAGAGTCTTTTTTCCCTATGGAACTGAACAAACAGACTGGGATAAGGCATGAAGCAGCTCGACACACAAAAGCATAAAAGGACAACTGGAACCACGTAATTCAACCCAAAGTATAGAAGAGTACTATTTTTTTTTTTGCAGTATTAGTGAATAAACCCAGGACCTTGCCCATGGCAAGTGCTCTACCACGAGCTACTCCCAGCCCCTCCTGCAAATGCCATCTTCTAACGAAGAATAAGTAGAATGTTGTAGACAAAAGCATTTTAGCCTTATGCCTGCATCTCCAAACACCTGCTGGAAATTTTCACTGAGTTTTCTGGCAATCTCAAGATGAAAAAAAATCTAACATCAGAGTGCTAACTGTCCCCATGTACTGTCACCAAGTGTCCTCATTCTTGGATCAATTTGTTACTCTGCAAGGAAACCTTGGAGTCACCTTTGGCCCTTCCTTCTTTTCGCTTTCTTGTAGACAATCATTTGTGAGAATCGGGTCCCAGATTTTTTGCTTGTTTGAAGCACTGGGGATTGAACTTGGGGCCTCACACAAGCTAGGCAAGCATGCTACCACTCAACTACTAACCCATGCTTTTAAATATTTTATTTTGAGACATTGTCTCACTCAGTTTCCCATGCTGGGCTCAAATTTGTCATCCTCCTGCTTCAGCCTCCCAAGCAGCTGGGCATACAGGCATACATCACCTTACCTAGCTGTTTTTAAAATACCAGGACTGAAAACTGGAGGACCAAAGGCCTGCATGCATCTATGTCCATGTCCATGTCTTTGTCTATGTTGTCTATGATGTCACCTATGTCATCTATGCGAGTATTCGGCCAAACAATTTTTTAAAAATTGAATGGGAATTAATTCAACTAAATTACTCGCTGGGCATGATCTTCCTGGGTAGTCATTGCCTTATTCCCCTCCACCCCTCCAGCTTTCTCCCTCTGTTTCTCTTTTACAAAGGTTAACTGAACTGACAGTGGATTCAAATGGTATTTGTAGGAAAATGAACAATGAAATTGGGAGGATCAGGGTATTCTTTGACTTGGATTTCTAGTAATTTGATATAAGCAGTGGGGGTGATTTTTTTTCTGAAAATAGAATGAAATTATTATAAATTCATGTATTCAGTGTTTCCAATTAATTTTTTTTTGCATTGAGGTGGAAGGGTCTTATTATGTAGTTCAGACTGGCTTTGAACTCACTACTGTATGCAGCCCAGGTTGGCCTCAAACATTCAGCAATCCTCCTGCCACAGCATTCCAAGTGCTGGATTACAAGTGTGCACCACCCTGCTCGGCTCCAGTTAAAACTTAAGTCATGTAAACTTTCAAAAGGACCTTAATTTCCTTGAGGGATCATTATTTTTTTTTCCTACTAGGACCAATGACTATCAAAAGAGGTGAAGACGAAGGAGAGGGCAGAGTGCTGGAAAGCCTCTCGTGTTCTTTAGCTCAGGTGGGAGGCAACAAGCAAAGGTTTGTGGCTTAACCTCCTGATGTCCTCAGTTCAACATTCCCAGGAAACTCCCTGGATTCTGTGACTTTGATGACACCAAGGAACTCTGCACTCTTGACTTTCCACACCTTGCGTGTCAAGCATTTGAGTCGTACACGTCATTTACCCTTCCTTTTTTTATTTTTTAACTTTTCCTTCTTACCCTAATCTTCCTTTGAAAAAGATAAGATGTATTGACATTTGTAAAGTCGAGAATTATTTCTATTTGTCTCCATATACCCAAAAGTCAGAGTCATAAAATACTAAAATATCTTGATAAAAAAAAAAATCTCAGAAAAATATTGGATTAAAATAGCTATTTTAGTTGATCTTTTTTTAACAGTTTTGATGGAGTATCTGTCTTTATGCTGTTAAAATCAGGTTGAGTCCAAATTTGTACTACTGAAAACTTAGAACCACAAGTACTAGAAATCAACAACTATTTATTATGCAAATTCTTCCTTTTCATACGTAAGTTTGAATTACTTATGAAAAACATCAAAATCTTCGAATCCAAATGTGATTCAAAAGTTAATTTAAATGCAATGTTCTGGGAATATTTCATCCAGGTTATTTTACTTGTTTTCTTTTATTTGCACATCATAATATATGAAAACTTATGCCCAAAAAATTCTAAAAAAGTTCTTTCAAACAATGTCAAGGAAAAAAAACTGTTATTGTTTAATGAAAGACCTTTTATCTTTTGTTCAGATAAAATATGGTAACATTAAATACGTCATAAGATTCTCACGAAGGATTGCATAAATTAATCCATGGAATAGTTTAAGGTGGAGACCTAGCATTTAATAATGCAAATAACTAAGAGCAATCATTTTAACTGATCTCGGAACAATGACAGCAACTTTCACAAAAATGCATTCTTAACAATGACAGGGTCTTTGATACAATTTCACCAGTACTGTTTGGAGGGTAAGGGTGAGCCCTCCTTCTCTACTTACATTACAGTCACATTTGAAGAAACTGACGGGACAGCTCGTAAACTGGCTTCATCACAGTCGAGGGCCAGACCTTGGCAGGAGCAATGCCCGGGCACAGCACCAACCACTGAACATAGAGAAGTGAGTGGAGGGAAGGAAGTGAGGCGCCGGGAAGGGGGCGGGTAATGAAAAGAAAGAAATGAGACAGGGTGAGAATGTTACTTGACACAGGTCCTGACCTTCCCAAGCCATTTGAGCAATGTTTTAAATTAGGGTTCCAAAGTTTTCCTTTAATTTAAATTTGAAATGATGCTAGAGGATTAACATTAGGATACATACACATTTACCAGCCCATCATATTTTTCTTAAACACCAAGTTGCACTTCTCCTTTTGCTGCAAAATGAATAAGATCATCTGCTTTTAGGCCACCAGACAAAGAAGTGACCCTGTGTGGTGGGGTTTAACATCCATGTGACAGCTTTTATCTCAGGATTAAATAGTTGTTAATAGCATCGTCAAAGTCTTTAATAGAGGACTATACAATAAAAGCGAATGATAGTATTGGTAGATTTTAGTTTCCTGAAAAACTGAAGCATTCTTCAATAGTTGTTTTTTAAAATGCTCTTCCTTTGGCTGACGTAGAGGTGCAGGGTATCTAAAACTACATTTACAGGAAGTCCATTGCATTTTCACTGATGGGGGTGTTGGAATGAGAGGGAGAACACGCGATGCTTCTGGCCATCTCATGGGGCTGGAGTCAGTCTTAAGCTTCTGATTCAGTGTATCTACAGTCTACCAGGCATCTGGAATGATGCATTCCAGGGCTAAACAGTGCAATGGGGTTGTTATCCAGTAGGACAAATGCAGCCCGATTCCTGCCTTCATGGGAATGGAGAATTAGAGGTGGCAATGAGGAACGCCTCCCCTGTGCATTTGCTTCTCCAGCCCTAAGCTGTACGGCAGGGGTCCCAGACTCGAGGATCTATCTATAGGTGTAGTCGGCGCCCAGATGGCCAAGAGGAACAAGTGTCCCTAACAGTTGCCAAGTTAGCCAGGAACATGTGTGGCCAAGTCTACCAAGTTTCTCACAGAAAGTAGAAACTATGCTTCATATAGAAGTATTTTTAAATGTCCATAGCTAATTTAAAACATCATAGAACCAACAAAATTTTCTATGTGAATTTTTCTGCCTGCTGCCTTCCAGTTTCTAACCTTCCCTGCAAAGCTTCCTGGGCAGGGTGCGTGTCCGTTGGAGGGACAGTGCCCCCGTGAGCCGCTGAGTGCAGCTGCTCCCACAGTAGAGCAGGAAACGCACCCCTTCACCAGGCGCAGGGTGACAGGGGTTCCTCCCTTCGTCCCAGTAACAGCGGAGACTCCTTTACAAGGCTGCCAGAGATCAAGGTCATGACTTAGCACTGTGCTTTATAAACAGAGCACCTGCCAAGAATTCCTCAACAGTCTTCTGGCTGTCAGTACCCATTTTGGTTAGGATCGCTGAAAATTAATTCCCTCTCTTTGAGTTGAAGTCCTAGCTGCAGTGCGAGTGCCTATCTTGGGCTGGGTGGGTGAAGGGTGGCTGGGAAGAGAAGAGTCTTGAGCATAGAGTAGTAGGAAGAACAGGCAAGGAAAGCAGCAAAATCCGCATCAATTCCAGCCTTTATTCTATGCATAGAGACTGAATTAAGATAATCCATATATGTGGATGAGAGGGTTATCTGTGATAGGGAAACAAACATAGCATGTAAATGTTACTTTCAAAATACAGTGTATGTTCTGTTCCTCCGTATGTGTGCGTGGCGAGGCTCAAGCCTGCGCCTTGTGCGCGCTTCTCTACCCTGAGCTATGGCCCCAGTCCCATATGTTGTAAGCTTTTAGAAGAGCTTGTAGTCCTATGGACCCCTGAGCATGCTAAAATGCTAATGAAAATGCTAGTGGAAAACGGTTCTTGTGAGAAATTAAGTTTTTTTTTTTTTTTTTTTTTTTTTAGGATGAGTAATGGATCAGTAAGTAAATGCTGGTAGCCTCTGCATGGTGAATTTATGGTTAGGCAAACTTCTTTTCAGACCCTTTACATTTAAACTTTGATAATGTATTGGTTAATCGCAGATGTTATGTTTTCCTTGATTTTGATCTTGAGTGAGGGGTGACTTGAAACATAGGAATTCCTCACATTCTTTCATTTAGACATGAATCATTGCAAGCCATCTTCTGTTTAATTTCCAATGAGTCCTTATAATAACATGATTGAAGAAAGTGGCACAATAGCAACTATAGTTTAAGTTTCACACCCAGGTTTTATTCTGCCCTTGTCATTCAATTTTTATACTGCTTTCAAGATTGACAAAGGTATTTGGTTATTAATAGCAATTTCCCATCAGGTCTAAAGAATTCTAATCAAAAACTGCATTCGTTCAATCATAAGTACTGATGAAAAATTTTTTTCTATATTTTTGATTCATCACTTATTGCATAACTTCATTCCTCTTATGCAATTATGCTTGTGACAAATTTCTTCCAGAGTGTGAGATCAGGAAAAAACTTATTTCTCTTGCTGACTAGATCTAATGTGTCCCTATTTGTTTGTTTTTGCTTGACAAACCAGATTGTGAGGCTTATGGAACTCATTATTTTGACCAAATGGCTACAAAATTCAGAACTAAGCTTTGGATGTAGTTGCTAACATTTTCATAGTGAGGATTTTCTTATATAGTATTTCTTCGCCATTCTATTTCCATTTGCTACTTAACTATTGTTTTTTATCTCATAGTGATGGTTTAAGTCTATCAGTAATTGTTGAAAATTTTGGGGAGGAGGGGGAGTAAAGTGAGACTAAAAAAGATTCAATTAAAATTTAAGAAATAAGATCAACATATAATAAAAGAAAATAAAAATTACACTTTAAAATAACACAGCTTAATCATTGTTACTTTCAACATTATGTTAGCAGTTAAATTATACCTGTTAGGTTTTCTGTAACAGCTTTTAGCTTTTCAATGATGAAATTATTTGACCTCCTTTCTCTTGAATGCACATGGGATACTTTGTTAGTAAATTTTTATTAATCTCATTCGAGTAGTAAAGACAAAAACAAATTAAAAATTTGAAAAAATGGACTTTACAATTTATGGCAGACCATAAAGGAAAAAATCTATAGTAAAGAGTTTCTCCCCTCCTCCAACCCTTGCTTTTTAATCAAGGTTTTGAAAACCTAGACATGAAATTACAGGTCCAGGGTACAGAATTTATCTGTAAAAGTTATTAAAATAGATACAATATACCTAAAGATGTTACTTTCATAAATCTTTCTGTTCTAAAATATCATAAATGTAACTTTCAAGTTTATACCTTTCTAAGCCCACTCCATTTGCAAGATTCCCGTACATGTGACTGAAAATAACATGTTACAATTAATAAGGCTTTGTAGTTCTAAAACAGAGCTAAGACCCCAGAACATTTTTTTTGCTTGCAAAAATTAAATCTAAATAAAAAAATAAAATCTAAATTTTCTTTTGCTTGCAAAAATTAAGATCTAAAATCTATTTTCTCGATTTCTTTTGCCTCAAAGTTCATAATGACTGTAACAAAGGAACTTCTATAAAACAGCATCTCTGAGTGCTAACATAAATTTGTTCATAATACCTGACATGTTTGCTTTTACACTTAAGATCCTTGAGTCACTGGAAAATAAAACCCCCAAATTTAAGGATGCATCTCTAGTAAAACTTGCAACTACAGAGGTACGATTGACCCTTTTAAAAAAATGTAGCAGATCTGACTTTTAAAAACACAGCATTCTATCACGAATGCATGGACAAGGAGACTCGGGGCAGTGATTACTTACAGCACCCAGATGTTTCTGCATCAAAGGGAAATGGGGAAGTCATTTGGGAATAGCTGGCAAAATATTTGTCAAGTTGCAGAGACCATCCATTGTTGTCTCCTAAAAAAATAAAATCAGAGAGGAGAAAAGTTCAAAAGCAGAAATACTTTTGGAGTGTTGGGAAAAACAGTCTAAGTCAAGCTTTGTGAGGTAAATATCTGGGAACTTCTGCCGAGGCGAGAGTTGGACCCAGTGATCTCCTTTCTAATTAGCACCAGCATCTGAGTCTGGAAGGTTCCCAAGGCCCATGTGTTGAAGGTTTGGTCCCCATGTGTGAAGAGGAGGTGATGGACCCTTAGGGGGTGGACTGTTAGGAGGTCTTCAGTATAGGGGATCAGCCCTTGAAGGGAATTATGGGGCCCCAGCCCCTTCTTCCTGTCCCACTCTTTCTCCTGTTGGCCACAAGAGAACTGATTTTGCTCTACTCTGTCCTTTGGCTGTGAAGTGCTGCCTTGTCACAGGCCTAAAAGCAGCAAGGCTAGTGCCTCATGGACAGAACCCGCCACACCCCTAAACTAAGATAAACCTTTCCCATGTCTGCTGATTGACTCAAGTATTCTAGTGACAGAAAACTGGTCAACCCTGTCTAGGCTGAAGGACATTGAGAGGTCAGTGCATGTGGATGTTGAGTCTTGAGGGGGATCAGTCATGTGAGACGTGGCTATGGAGTCATTAACTGCAGTGGGCCTGTAGTGGACGGTACCACAGATGGACTCAGCCTCCGTTCCACAAACCCTTCACCGTCCCGTTCCTGTGGCACAGAGAAGGAAGTGCTTGAACTATTTCAGGACTCCTCTGTAGCCAGATTTGGGAGGCACTCACATGGATTTTGAAGGTAAAAGAGAGGTACGAGGATCTATGAGAGTTGTAATTCTCTTGAGATTGGAAGTAGAGAAAGGACAAGCAAAGAACAGAATGCCAGAGGGCAAGACTTGAAAAACCAGAAACAGCAAGGAGGACTGTGTCAAAATATCAGGAAGCCAACAGATAAAGGCTGTCCTGTCCTGCTGAGATCTGCTGGCATTTGCAGAGGCAGAAGTACAGGACCCTGGTCTGCATCCAATCTCATTTGCATTGCAGTTTTGACCCCTGCCCCATGGGCTTTGGATACCAACACTCTTCCTCTACAAACCTTGTATGGTCAGAAAGTCCTCCTCCCCATGGGAGGGCTGAGTCAGGCACCTACTTGGGTGATGACTTCTGTGAATTCCCAGCTGTGGATCCTCCCACAGTCCCAGGGCCTTAGGAGACCTGGTGGCTGCTCCGGTCATGGCTCTGCACCTTTTTCCCTGATGTTCCCACCCTGTGCAGTGTGCTTTCACTCTTAAGAAATCTTGCTTTTTTCAGTTTTCTGGGTGTCCTGCTCAATCCTTTGTTCCAGTTACCAGGGACCTGGAAACAGCTACCATGAGACCTTCCATCTGTGTCATAGTTACTTTTCTCTCCTTGCTGAAACAAACACCTGACACCCAAAATTACGAAAGAAAAGGTTTATTTAGCTTACAGTTTTTGTGGATTTTAGTTCATAATCAGCTGACTGCAAGGCAGGGTGGCATGGCACTGGGGCAACAGTTCAAGGAAGCAGCCAGAGCAAAAGGGGGCAGCCGTTCATCGCGGCTGCAAGTGGAAAGAGCAAAACCGCACCAAAAAGCGAAAACACGCCTCCATTCCGACCTTACATTGTATGTCGGCTCCACTCCTGGGCAGGTGCAGAACTCACACCGCCAATCCCAGCACTAGACAAGGAGTCCATCACAATCGCTAGATTCAGCCACTTTCGTGACTACATGAGGCTTGGGGGGGGCCATGTATATACAAACTGTAACACATCTGGTAATGCTCCTGTTTTAGCGAGGAAGTTGCATGTAACATTTAACGTGCAAGGAATTAACACTTAGCATGTACACACTGTGTTTTACTAGACCCTTTGTTTCACCCTTTTAACAACTTTATTTGGCCATTATTATCACCTGCATTTACAGGTGGAGAAGCCAATAGTGATAATGATTTGGCTTACAAACAGAATTATTAAGACTAGTTAAACTATGAAAATAATAAAATTATTATTTTTTTACAGGTCAGAAAAGTTAATCAGTTTATAATTCACCTAAACATGTCCAGCTTCTATGTTAATCAGCGTTAAATGCTGAGTTGCTAGCATTTGTTGTCTGTTGCTCTGTTTCATTTCTGTTACTGAGACTCGTTAGGGCTCAGAAGGTGATGCCCCAGAGTGCAGTGCTTAGGTTGAACACGCTGAGCCAAAGAGACTGGGGGAGCATCCAACGCAGCCTCCGAAGCATAGTTCCTTTCTGACTGTCTGTTGTCTTTCTGTCTTCTCCATACCAGAGTTTCTATCCCCTAAGATGGGTCATAGGAATTAGAACCCCTCTCCCCAAAGAAAGACATAAAACCTAGAAATATTACTTTGCTTTTCCCCTGCTCTTCTCTGTAGGAGTTGGTCATGAAGAAATTCTCTGACCTACCTTGTCTGATACTAGGTTATAAAAATCTGATTCCAGAAGGAGTAACGCTCCATCTGGGAGGAAGGAATGCTGCACAGAGAAGAAACGAAGAATCTGAACTGGACAGCCTTGCTGGGTTTCTTCTCTCTATCCATTAGCATTTGTTTTCTGTCCAATCCCACTTTTTCATGGTTGTTCATTCTTCTTCAAATCTAGGTTTAAAAACAGTTTTATCTGGGTCTTTGGACCTTTATTTCTTACAGCTCTTGTGTTAGGTAAAACTTAGATTAAAATACTATCTTATGCTTTTCTCTCATTAACCTGTCTCTGACTAGAGGACTGCTGACTGTGACCTTTATGGTGAGTGGAGAGAGGAACCAACCCTTTTCATTCTACTAGCTTGTACATCTGAATTGTGTGACTTACACAAAAAGTCATTTAAGTAGCAATCAGAATTAATTCTAGTTATCAATTGGAATTTAAGTTCATAACTACTTTTATTCATAAAGTCAATGAAAATATTGCAGATTATTATGGTATTAATGAAAAAAACACAAAGATAAATTAATTTTTAGAGTAGTGTTATACATTTACAAACATTGCAGGTGAAACATGTAAGGACATGAGATGTTTGGCTCCAGGTATGTTAAGGCACTGACTTTTCTTATGACCAAGGATTTTGCATGTTTTCAGAAGGCTCATGAGTAGGCTGACAAGGTTGGGAGGATTCGACTTTGCAGGCTTCTGGGGCCTGTGTCACTCTGTGGAAGGAACAGGTGTACTTCGTCCATGCTACTCTCAAGTTTAGTCTTGACATTTCCATCTCTACTCCAGAAACCATGGGAGAAATTAAGGAAAGTAGTGGCATTCTAGAGGCTGGGGCTGTTTTGGGGGGTAGTATTTATTGCTGTTATAAAGTTGATGACGTGGGGAGCTGGGAGATTGATAGGTGATGATGATTTCCTTTTGCTTGCTTCTTTGGCTAAGCTGTTACAAATGGGCTATTTCTAATTGCTGCATTTTTACCACTAAGTGGTTCAGTGGCTTAAGACCATGGCTCAATGCCATTTCCTGACACCTGGTCCTCCTCCTTGCTCCCTTGCACTTCTGCTGTTTTAAGGAGGTCAGTGAGTGTGGTCTTGGTTGCAACGTTTTAGCCCAACACGTTCGAGTGATGTAGTTGTTTAAACTTCTCTACCTTCTCTCACTCCTTTTGGAGGTGC
>RJWT010007488.1:0-27557 GCA_004365215.1 Cuniculus paca | reverse complement strand
TTTATATATAATTTACATTGTATTAGGTACTATAAGTATTTTAAATATAAAGGAAGTATAGGGTTTTTGCAAATACTAAGCAGTTTTATATGAGGAACTTGAGGATAAAGGATTTCGGTGTCTACGGGAGACCTGGAACAGATTCCCCATGGACGCCAAGAGACAGCCTCGCTCAGGTTTTCTCACTGACCTGGATAGGAGGGGAGCAGACGGTGGGATCACAGGAGAAAGGAGCACAGGGCTTTTTCAGAGGCCACACCAGGTGGGACATAAAGGCTTTGTGACCTCTGTGATCACAGGTGAGTCATCTGATTCATGTGACAAGGTTTCAAAATAAAGAAGTCAGAGAGGCTTTGGTTGGAAGAGGTGCTGGACGCTCTCTGACTCAGCTTGGGGGTGTGGGATTCGGGAGGAGAGGTTCAGCGGCTGCTTGTCAGTTATGAACACTTACATCACAGCATGGCAGCAGGGACAAGCAAACCTTAAGCCAGCCCTTACGTACTGGCCAGTTCTTTCCTTCTGCCTGGAGAGCTGTCCGGTAGACACCACACCTCACCCCCTCTAGCAGACATCACAGGCCAAGTGCCCATTGGCATAGTTACATGTGCCTCTCAGGGGCTTCCTGGTTTAACCCCTCTTTCTGGCATTTTTTTCCCCTAAAGCAGCCAGGATGATTAAAAAAATACAACTCAAGGCTTTAGTGAGGTATGATTTTATATACCATAAATTCAACTGTGTTGAGTAGTGTATAAGTTAATGATTTTTAATGTATTTATAGAGTGATACAGCCATCACCAAAATCTAGTTTTAGAAAATTTTCACCATTCTCCCCCCACCCCAAGTCCATTTTGAAATCTTTTCACATTCTTACTTTCAGCTCCAGGACACTACTAATCTACTTTCTCTATATATGCTTGTGCTTTCTGAGTATTTCATATAAATGGAATCATGCAGTATGTGATATTTTGGTTGTGGCTTCTTTCTCTTCGTGTACTATTTTTGGGGTTTATCCATGTTGTGGTAGGTATCAGTGCTTCATTCCTTTTCATTACTAGAAAATATTGATTTTAGGGCCGGGGATCTAGCTCAGCGGCCTAAGCGCCTGCTTGACAAGCGCGAGGTCGTGAGTTCAATCCCCAGTGCTGCAAAAAAAAAAAAATTGATTTTATGGACATAACACATTTCATGTATCCATTTGTTGGTTGATAGGCCTTTGGATTTTTATTCAAGTCCTTGCCTAGAATGTTGTTGCTAGTTGTGTACAAGTCATGTGGACATATCAAAACAATTCTTTTCAAATTAAGTCAGATCATTTGGTTTTTCTGCTTAAATTCTCCATTGGCTTCCATTTTCACTTGGATTAAAGTCAAGTCCTTATGTGACCTTCAAGGCCCTCTATGATCTATACAACCAATGACCTCTTTATTCTTACCTTCTATCGAACCAATTAACTCCGTCCTCACTTCCCATCCAGCCAATTATCTCTGTCCCTACCTCCTATCGCCCTTCCCTTTGCCCCCTTGGATACAGCTACACTGGCTTCTGCTCTTCCTACCGCACTGAGTACTTTACATCCCAGGGCTCTTGACTGACTCCTCTGCCCATTTGGAACACTTTTCTCACAAATATGAATGTGGCTTGTGTCTTTATCTCTTTTAGGTTCTTGCTCAATTGTTACTTTATTAAAATTGGTTTTTGGTTATTGCATCTAAAATATTGGACCCCTGTCTTCCCTATTTCAGTTTTCATAGCACCTATCCTCATCAGATGTTTTATATATTAGTTTTCTGTATTTTCTTTGTAGATCGTGAACTTTACCAGGGCAGGTCTGATATCCAGAGTGGTGAGGCATATAGCAACCACTCAAATGCAGGTGATGAATGACTACAGTCCAGGAGTACATGGGGTATACTATCTGAAAGTGACCCAGAATTTACTGAAATCACAGTCCTCAGCACATAGAACTCTGAGTGGAGTTCTCTTATAGAAAACCAGCAATCTCATTTGGGGGGGTGGTGAGACATTAGGCTCAGACCCAGTCTTGGTGAGCTTTATTCTTCTAGGCCCAAGGTAGCAATGCTGGGTGCAGAGTCAATCATCGGGAGATGAGAGCCGAGCTGTAGGTCAGGGGTTTCAGAAAGGCTTTCAGCAGACACAAACCTCTATACAGTCTACCATCATCACTTTGATCTCCCCAGTTGCTGAGCAACATGAATTAAACAGACCAACTCATGGGCCTGTAGTATTAGGGAAGGTAACAAATAGAAACAAGCTAGTGTTATTACTGGTGCTGTTATTACTATTATTATTAGAATCAAAAGTGGTGTGGAGACCCTTGGGCCTAGTTCATTCTGTCTAAGATGAGGAAAACAACCCTCAGAGCTCAGAGGTTTTGCATCAAGGTCCTCCAGCTGGTTCCTACAGCCCAGCCAGTATACGCCCCCAGAGCTCCACCTCACACTCATCACTAGCTGGTGGCTGAGGGTTGCAGTCATCACCATCTTTCTTCCAGGGGAAATACTGGCATGGGTTACTCACAGTTTAAGGGAAGGAAGTAATAGTGAGTTGCTTGAGACCAACACATGCTTGTATCCCTACAGTGCATTTAATAGGTGCTCAATAAATATTTAATGAATGAATGTATGTGCATTACGGGCCTCTTCTCCCCTTCTGAAGTTAGCCCTTCTGAAGAGCCCACCAATCCCAGCACATCATGTTTGATTTTTTATTTAATCCCTAAGCACTGACCACTCATCATTCCTCAGTCACTAAGGAGTGATTGGTGTAATTTCCTAGTAGTGTCAGGAAGGTCTCCAGGTGGGTATTCTAGATTGCCAAAAGGACTTTGGGGTATTGTGAGTTAACATGGGGCTTGATGTTTCAACACAGTTGTAGCAGATGAAGAGAATTCATGCGGCAGACAGGTGGAAAGCCCATAACGTGGGCGCTGGGCTTGGCCATGGATTTCTCCTGTCCTGTCAGGTAAGTGTCTATCTCACTTGCCTCCCAAGGGGAAGCGTGTTTGGATAAGGTGAGCTCAGAGGAAGTTTGTAAAAAGCCATGATTCTCTAACTTTGGCTGCCTAGCTGGTCAGGAAGGATAATGTTTGACCAAGAACAGCATATATTATTTGAGGACTTAAAAGGGCTCCAGAAGACACGCCTGGCTTAGGGGTGTCTATAAAAAGATGGAACAAAAACAGGTGAGGAGTGTACTAGGGTGCGTGGAAAAGTGGGGTGTGAACAGGCAATGCCGGGGTGAGGGTTTGATAGTCTTATATTAATTGCTTATTTTCCTCAAAAGGTAGCTCATATTATCAGGTAGGTTTTAGTCTTTGTAGCCCTTCCTCTTGTTTTTTTTTCTCCCCCCTTTGAAATTTTAGTGTCAGAAAATGCTGAGGGTGGAAATATTAGTAAATTTAGATCCAGTTTGTTGAGATAGTCAGCAGAGACACATCAGGTATTGGTGATTTCCCCTAAAGTTGAAGGTTATAATTTTTCTACTCTTCCTAAGAAATAATGGTCTCTTGGAATGTGCAAGTAAATTAGTCATACCGTGTCCTGAGAATTGGTCTCCGTAATACATCCTGGTCTCTGAGAAAGAGCTGCGGTTGTGTAATGGATTTTAGAAGTCTCCAAAGATGGTTCAACTAACATATTTGTTAGTCTAATAAATGATATTGCTCTTGTCAAGATTTTTCCATATAGCACAATTTAATAGAGGAATCAATAGTTTCTCAGACATGACAAAAGGGTCTGGGTGTGTTTTGATGGGAGACACAAAGTCTCTTGTTGTTCTAATAAAGCCAAAATTGGGAAAAAAGATTTTTTTCCTCTTTCAAATGTATTTTTATGAAGCTAAAATATACATACCACTTTCTCTAGGAAAATGTTTGTTTGTCAATATTTGCTCCTCTGGTGTCTTTTTATTCTGTTATTATACATGAATATGCATTTTCCCCTCTACCTCCTTCCGCTTGTTTGATGAGCTGTCACTAGTACATGCTTCTTTAAGGAAAAACTCAAGTCAAGATGTTTTGATCCATTGGGCCTATGGAGTATCAGAAGCATTTTTAGAAACGCCTTGGGCAAACATTGGCATTTACACACACTTCTTCTCATCAAAACTTCTTTGAAGTCCCCAGTATGGTTTTGTACAGTAAGAGGCAATCTCCTGAAGACACTCCTGGCTTAGGGGTGTGTGCATTGTGTGTATTGTCCCCGACTCTGGCCACCATATTGATCCCTTTGCTGATTTAAGTTAATGGGTTAAACACAGCTTTTTGGGGGTAGTTGGAATGAACGTTCAGTGATACTGAGACTATTGGAACATCTGCGTATGTCTTCCTCAGCCAAATATTTAGTTTTTTCCATGGAATGTGTTATTTGGAGGATGTCTGATTTCCACGGCTATGGGTTCTACCTACTGGAAGAAATATTTGCTGACATTGTCCCTTAGCGGTTATCCCCAAATGACTCTGTCATCAAATGTGAATACAAGAAGAATCAGAAAATGACTACTGGAGACAGATTTCACCAAACCGATGAGAGGTTGCTCTTTGCAAAGCTCACTAAAACAGCTGAGATCACTGGATGCGCTGTCTCCTAAGGCAGACGTACATCAGAATGTGTCTGGAGGGGATGCAGGAGCACAGCAGAAGCCTGGGGAGCTAACATCCACCGGAGGGATTAGTTGTGCAGACCACATAGGTTCTCCACCTGGTCATAGGTTAGAATTTCCCAGGTGAGGGGCTGTTCAAACACCAGAGTCTTGGTTCTGTGCTTCACGATCCCTGAGTCAAGTAGTTCTGGGTGAGGCTTGGCCAATATACTCACACTTGCTCTCTTCTTTTTAGGTGATTCTAGTATGTGCTCAGGGTTAAGAACCACTAATCTAGAAATGTGCTACTCAAAGTGGGGTTCTGTGACCAGAAGGAGCAGCATCACCTTGGAATTTGTTAGAAATGCACCTAAGATCAGGGTCTAGGAGTCCACAACTTTGGTTCTCCCGAAGATTCCGAAGTCTTATCCATGACTCTGGAAGGTTAGCACACATTAGAATCACTAGGTGGGGTTTAAGAATAGATTTCTAGAATCCACCTCCAGAGTTTCTGATTCAATAGGCATGGGGGTTGGAGCTGAAGAATATGCATTTCTACCAGTTATTCAGGTGATGCTGACGTGGCTGCTATGGACTTCACACTTTGAACATCACTAGACTAGTCTCAGCAACTTAGACTGTTTTTAAGTTTGTTGCAAATGTAATTTTAAGGCATTGGGATTTCAGCTGTCTCACAGATTGACTCATGGAACTAATTGCATTGGCTAGAACATTTTAAAAAATGTTAAAAAATTTTAAAGGTTTTTTCCAGTAAGGAAGCAAAACATGAGTTAAAACTCCAAAAAGTCAAGCTTTTTCCCAGATGATAACCACTGCTTTGACTATTTTGACTTAGCCAATTTGAAAGTTTTATCAGGGTAATTGAATTGACTTGAAAGATAATTTTTTTCTTCTCTTATTGATGGGAGGTGTGAATGAATTAGGCAAATCAATGGAAAGTTTTGAGAGCCAGACACACTTCTATAGTAGAATCTATTATTGTCTTAGTGGTAGGCATGAACATGAACTCGGATCTTCAGGAAAAGGTAACATTTTGTTTCTACCATATTTCACCAATGGTTTGCCAGACAAGACAGTGGTTCTGCTTAGGTATTTGGGTGGAAGATGGGGCTGGTGTGGCAAGTCTTCTCTAGGTGATTCTGATAAAACCCTCAGCTCAGCTGGGAGCCATTGCTTTTAGATCAGGGTTAACAAACTCAGAAGTCTCCAAGCACAGGGAGGGATGGGTCAGCTAGTAGTGGTAGTGGAGCTCAGAGTCTTCTTCCCGTCTACAGGGAGCAGTCCTTCTGCTTACCTGATACAGAGGGATACTGCACTGCTTAGCCAGAGCTCCCGATTTTGAAAGAGAAGCCAGCATTTGGGAAGCTAAGGCAGAAGGGTTGCCATGAGCTCGAGGCCAGCCTAGGCTACATAATGAGCTGGAGGCCAGCCTGAACTACATAGTGAGACCCTGTCTCAAAAAACAAAACACAAACAAACAAACAAACCAAACAAAAAAGAGAAGCCAGGCATGCTACTTTTTTTCTGAGTAATTTCCTGTTTTTTGAAGTCTGCAACGCGTTTTTTTTAAGTGTAAAAGCTTTGAGCTGGCCAAACAAAACGCTCCAGTGAGCAAAAAATTTGTGATCTCAGGGTGCTTTCTTTAGTTGTCTATGAAGAGTTGTTTAAACTGAGTTCTATTCAGATCACTTAAGAAATATACCCAATTTCCTGGATTTGCTTTCTAGTATTCCAGTATTGTATCGTGATTCCATGGGATTTCCATGGGCAACAGGGAAATATTTTTGTATAATTTTTAATAGGATAATTTAACTATCTCAGGCTCCAGTTTATATGCATCCAGATTTTAATATACTAATCATCTTTGGTATAACATGTTTCTTTGGAAGTGGAAATTTGGATGCATTTCAACTTTTAATGCACGGAATTAGCAAGATAGGTGTTGGAAAAATTTCAAACTCTGTAGAACAGTGGCCACAAAAGAACATTCAAGCCAATAACTAAAAAACCTCAGTGCTATATGCTTCAGTTGTTGGATCTAGGGTATTCAGGTCTGACTACACTTTCCTGCATATTGAATTATTGTAGCATTAAGTTCCTGAAACATTTAGGAAATAGATGATACAGAAGTGACTAAAAAGAGAAATTTAAAAAACAGACATCACATTCCTTTTTATTACTTTTATCTGTCCTCCCAAGGACAGCAAAAGCACTTTCCATCTGTTTAAATCTTGGACTGGCTTATCTAGCCCAGGAGTGCTGGAGGGCTTGTGCATCTCACATGAACACCTGACTTTGGATTTAACTCCTGAGACCTCCCATTGCATTAGGGGAAACCTGCCATTATGCACACCCATTCCCATCTCCTAGTCAATGTTTTCTCTGTTCATTGCTTTGTGGTTGTCCATTGTGTGAGGCTATTGATGGGACAATGTGGCTTGGAAGGACAAGTCATGAGGTTAGCTCTGCAGTGACCACTGCTCATTCCCAATTTATGTTGAGTTTCACTTTTTGTGATCTCTGAACATATGATTTGGTATGTGTTGGCAGGTTGATAGAGGGAAAATTTCCAGGGATGGGATCCAACGTCATCACTATTACTCCTGTAACATAAATACAGGATAATGGACAGTGGGATTTCCCTGTGGTCCACGGTAGTGTATGGGAAATAGGATTTACTAAGTTATTCACATCTGGCTAGAAAGAACATGGCATTTTGTTTCATCCTATTTCTTCTTGCATATTTTCTGCCTTGGAGTCCCTTTGGAAAAGATGAAATTTGTATGTTCTTGGATCTCCAGCCAAATGCTATGTAATTTCTCCTTAACCACAACTTTTAAAAATATAGATATACTGGAGAAATCTAAAATTGGGAAGGATGCAAGTGTGTTGCAGTTTGGAGAACAGGCACATAAGATTTTGCCTAATGTAATATTTGTACTTTGGAAAGCAACTGAAAAAGAGATAGGAACAGGCAGGACTTTCATTAGGTGAACAATTTTAGAAAGGAGAAAAACATTATGGAAAATGAAATGAAATATTTTGGCTTCTGACTCAAGTCTTGGTATGAGTTTGGAATGCTCTAATCTGTTCAGCATGAGCCAGAAATAGTTTCCTAAGGAGAAAGGAGTAGGTTCCTTAAAGCTGACCTTGGCCTCTTGTTCGTCACCTCTGCTTTTGCGCATATGTAGACGCATTTCTGATGGGTCTCCCACAGGTGTGGCTGCTTATCCATGTTGATGAAAATGCTAAGGTTGATCCACATGGTGTTGGAGAGTGTGCCAGGATCCATGTCACATCCTTTCCATCTTTTCCCAACCATATGGATTTAATTTTAATCTCTCTGGTCATCAGTTTTTAATTTATAAAATTTATATTTTCCTAGCTTCCTTATAAAGTTATGTTTTATCAATGAGATAATATATCTAAGAGTGTTTTTCAGATTTCTAAATTACAGAGGGATGCAGAGGTATTTGTTAATCTTTATTACAAGAATGATAAAGGACTTTGGAAACTTTCTAGTCTATATTAAAAAACTCTAAGTGGTATCGAATGTCCATAGGTCAGTTGTTAAAAGCATTGTCACACTGTAGTAAGCCTTGGTGGCCCATTAGACTTGAATGTAAACTTTTGCTTTACCAACTGTACAACCCTTAGCTTTTTGAGCCTCAGTTTCCTCATCTATAACAACAGTTACAATAGCTACTTCGTAGAGTGATTGCGTGACTTTAATCAGAGCTAATATAAAATGAAAGTATTTATACAACTAGGTTTCTTTTACATGCTTAGCAAATGTTGATTTTATTCACTGAACCATACATGAATGACATTATTCCAGAAGCATATATAGTATAAAAAGGGGTATCCAAAACACCGTGACCACCTTTTGGACCAGCCTGGTTAATTTAATAAATCTGAAGAAGACAGACTTCAAGGCCTGCTGTTCAAGAGAATGCTGCTAAAATCCATCTTCCCCACCTGCCCCAGTAAATATTGTACACACAGCCATGTTACTCCTTATGGAAAAAGGAGTCCAAACGTCCTCTTTTACAATGGAAATATCTCTGTGTAAGAAATACATTATTGAGCCGGGCATGGTGGCGCACTCTTGTAATCCCAGCACTCGGGAGGCTGAGGTGGGAGGATCCTTGCAGGTTCGAGACCAGCCTGCACTACAAAGTGAGCTCAAGGCCAACCTGAGCTGCATAAGTAGACCCTGTCTCAAAAAGACAAAAAAAAAAAAAAAGAAATACATTATTTACCTATTTGTTCTTAGCGTCAATAGGCTTGAGTTTGAGTTGGTGGAACATTGTAGGGACAGGGTCAGATCCTTAGGTCAGAGAAAAAGAGTATCCAGTGTACTAAAAATTATCAAATTACCAATACATTCTATGAGATTTGATTTTATGTGTGTGCAATGTCCAACTCGGCTTTTCCTCAGTGTTGGAGTAGATCACCCTTTGGGGGTGAAAACCAGATGAAGTATTTGAGGTTCACGTTATATGAGGGTGTATGGTTGAATGTATTCCACTTAAATTTGTGTTCGGCATCATTCATTGTGCTTTAATGCATTCAGCTCTCTGACACAGGGCCCTAGTGGAATGGGAGGCCAAACTATGTTTTGAAAGGGAAGCAGGGCAGGGGGTAGGTCTGCATCCTGGAGCATTGTCTACAGAGGATAGGCCTGGGAAGTGTTTAAGTCAGCTTGGGCTGCAGTAACAATATAGATTGGATAGCTTAGGGACAATAAGCATTTATTTCCCTGTGTCCGTGTAAAGACAGGGCATCACCAAACCCCAATATCTTGGACTGCCCTGTCGTTACATGGTGGAAAAGGGTAGCTAACTCTCTGTACTCTCTCTCTCTCTCTTTTTTTTTTCAATACCAGGAATCAAACTCATGACCTTGCACTTGCAGGCAAGTGCTTGTGCCACTGAGCTAAATCCCCGGACCCTCTGCACTTTCTTTTATAAAAACACCACTCTCATTCTCAAGAGCTCTGCCCTCATGATCTAATCATCACCCAGAGTCCGCCACTCCCTCATGTCATGATCTTGTGGTTTAGAATTTCAAAGTATGGGTTTTGGTTTTAGGGGAACACAAATATCAGGCCATAGGAATGGGGGGGCATCATTGGTGAGATGCTCTGGGAAGCCAGAGTGTGGTAAGAGAACAGCGAGGAAAAGGGGGAAAGTGACCAAAAGCCAGGATATTTCTAAAGGCCCAGGCCAAATAAATGTGCAGTAAGTGCTTAACGAATAATTACTAAGTGAATTAATTTTGTCTATTTGCAGAAAGTCTATTTGGATTCACACTCCCACCAGAGAATATAAGACTGTTTGCTTTATAGCATCATATTTGTATGATCTGAGTCTTTCCAAAAATTTATATGTTAAAATTTTAGCCCTCAAGGTGTGGTAAACAAAGATGGGGTCTTTGGGAGGAGATTAGAGGAGGACTTTGGGGTGAGTGCCCTGATAGAGGAGACCCCAGAGAGCTAGCTAACTCCTTCTGCAGAACGATGATGCAGCAAGAAAGCATAGTCCATGAACCACGAAGTAGGGCCTCACCAGACGCCAAATCTACGTTTACTTTGAACGCAGATTCTCATGTTTCTGAACTGTAAAACTTAATTTTCTATTGCTTCTAAGTCATCCCAAAAATGATATTTTGTTTTAGCACCTCTACTGGATTAAGAATATTTTTAAAATTTTTATTGAATAAAATAGAATTATTTGATAGAATAAAATTTCATCCTTATTTTTAATGTTCATAAAAATGAATGCCAGACTCTTCGTTTTCCTGAGTAGAAGGAGAACAAACAAACTGACAGCTTTGCTTCCTCTCCTAACTTCGACCACCTCAACCCATATGAGTCTGATGTCCCAACCAGCCATAGCTCAAAATTGGGTTTGTTTGACCTGTGCTCCTCCATCAAAGCGCTTCTCACTTCGACCTGTTCGGATCTGATGTGTTTCCAACACTGGCATGGCCTGCACCAAGGAGGTTGCTGCTGTCTGCCTTACATGAGCCCTCTGCTGAGGACATGTGGCCTCCTCACACACTGTCCCATTCTCTCCTCTGCATGCATTCAACTTCCACTCATCCTGCAACTGCCAGTTCAAGTCCCAGTTCCTTTGAGAAATGATCTAGTTTCCCATTTAACGCACTGTACACACTGACCACACTATTCATTAAGATTAAGTGTCAGGCAAATGGCACTGACAATAGTTGATGCCTTTTGTAATAAAGAATTGATGCCTGCAGTTGGCAAATAGTAATGGCGGTCTTTGGAGTCCATGGGAATTTCATGAGCACAGCCTCATTTCTGAGATGAGAAAGAAGAATCATGAACCCAATGTTCAGTTCAGTAAGCAGCATCTTTGTGGTACGATTAGCCCTGAATTCTGGTCTCCCTTGCTCTGCAGGGACTCGCTGCTCATCTTGAGGCACACAATGTAATCTGGAGGTTCTGTTTTCTCATTTGTGAGAGCAGCACTGTCTGGGAAACTTGGAGAGCAGAATCGCCTGGATTACATACCCTAAAGTCCTGCCAAGGGGCTCAGTTAAAGGGCTAATTGGAAGGGTGCTAAAAAGGAAATATAAGGATCCCATCAAAAGAGCTCCCATTACTCAACTCAAGGAATTAGAAGGCATGATCTATGATTGGAGCATAATTCAGGGGACAATTTTGGTCTAACAGTTCCAGATGTATTTCCAGTAGGCTTTCTGCATTTCAACTCTGATTTTTAGTCTATAAACTTGCTTCTCTATGTCTAAAGAAATTCTGCCTAAATTCCTTGAGGGTCTGACCCTTTCTGAGCCTTAGTTTATGTTCTTTTGTTCTTGTACTTGACATTATCTCAAATAGTCTTGTAAAATCCTGCTTCTGTTCCCCTCAGAATTTTATATCCCTCAATGAGGCATTTTTCCCTTTTCTTCAGAAAAAAATAGCTTCCTTGCTCTGGTACCTTTTTTTTTGTTTTGAATGCAGATAAAAATTTCAAGTTTTTAGAATGATACAGAGCACCCTTTTTGCCACTATTGCTGTATACCAAATAATCTAAAACAAAGTTACTTGAGCAAAGTGAACATTTGGACAATCGGTGTCTGGGACAGCTTGCTGGGCTACTGGAGGGAGGATGGCGGCGGGAGAAGCTGAAGCTGATGTCTTGAGGAGACACAGGAGTCTGAAGCAGCCAGCAGGATGGACAGCATGGTAACACTGCTTGCTGATATGATTCAAAAGAGTTCGATGGCACCTTTTCACTTGTTCCTTCATTTGCTGTGTGTTCACCATTGCAGGTGAGAATAGGAAGCATATTCAGTAGAAGATGAAATGCTCAAAACTTTGGGAAACAGTAACTCTTCATTTAAGAAGGATTTTTGAGGGTCTGAGCTACATCAGGCAGTGTGCTGAGATATAAAATATACCAAGATGCAGTTCTTGCCCTGCAGAAGTTCGCTGACTGGTGGGGGAGATGGATAACCCACCAGTCAGTCATGGTATAGTGTGATGAAAACTCCCAGAGCCATCAGCAGCAAGAGGGGACTCTCAGCCCTCCCATCCCACCTTGGTAGGCATGGGAGGAAAGGAGAGTCAGCTCCAAAGACACCCAGCTTCTGCCAGGGAAGGCCACACCGTGGGTGTGGAGGGAGGTGGGCTGAGCAGTGGGAGGAGGGCAACACGAGTGGCGCTTTCCTACTGCTGTAACCGATTTCCATATTCATCTTACAGTTCTGCAGGTCAGGAGTCTGAGATGTCTTTCATGGGCTAAAGTCAAGGCATTAACAGGGCTGCAGCCCTGCTAGAGGCTCAAGGGGAGAACTGTTTCGTAGCCTTTTCTGGCTTTAAGGGGGTCCTTGCATTCCTTGGCTTGTGGTCCCTTGCTCCATCTTTAATGCCAGAAATTGCTACCCTGACCTCTGTTTCTGTTATCACATTTCCAACTCTGATGCTCCTGCCTCCTTCTCTCACTATAAAGACCTTTGTGGTTACACTGGACACACTCAGATAATCCAGGATAATCACCTTGTCCTAAAATCTGGGGTCCTTTTATCATGTAAAGGTCATCACAGTTCTGCAGATTATGATTAGACACCTTTGGTGGGGGTATTATGCATCACACAGAGTGAAGCAAAGGACATTTCGGGGGCAGGAGAAGAAAGACGTTTTCCTTCTTATATATTAATCTGGGTCTGTATTACACCTGTGAAATCTCATTAATGACCCCGTTCAAGTAAAGAAATGAGCTACCACTTGACAGTTCATCTTAGTAAAGAAAGTACAAAAATAAGGCAGTGTTGTTTTCTATAATGAAGCAGCATGAAGTTGCACCTTAAGAAATAATATAGATTCAGAGCTAGTTAAATGTTGAGTCATCTTCACAGGAAAGCCTGCTGCTAGAATCGAGATGCCTTGCTCAGGAACTGGCGTATATCATTTTGCTTCTCTCTACACCATTCTCTGTAGGTTTGCTTTTCAGAGTAACACCCGGAAGATGTGCCGCTGTGTCACCTTCCCAGTCTTCTCTGAGTTCAAGCTGGGAACCCTTGTGCCACTCTGAGTCAGTGCTGGCTTCCCTGGGCCACGCCAGCTGAGCCAGCACAGCAGCTCTGCCCGCTTTGGCAATGGCACGGGAAAGGGCATCTTGGGTCCTGCTGGGCTCTGCACAGTGCTGGAGGCTGGTGCAGGAAGGACAGTGAGTGCTTGCTCTGCTGGGGAAGGCACGGATAAAGGACACCCAGGTCGGCGACATTTTCTGCTGCTGGTGGTTGAATGCGAATGTTTAGTTGCTGCAGTGGGTAGCAGGGTGTAATTTTCTTATTTTTAGATGTTGAAAGACAGAATGGACGATGAGGTTTTGGCAGAAAATGACTGCCATACTGATTTCAATGCTCTTGATGTGTTTTTCTTTTGAGTTCAACAATGATTATAAAATAGTTTAATTAATCTCACATTTGCAAACTGATTAAAAAACAAACTCCAAAATAGATCAAAAGAAATTTCAGATTTCATGGGTTCTTAATACAGTGTATTTTAGGATGAGTCACACAGTGCTCCTCTAGTCATGTGTATTTTCTGGTGCCCACAGTGGCGTTCCCATCGGCCTTTCCCACAGATACTCAATTCCTCCAGAGGAGCTTGTTGAAGATGCTGGGGAATCCAGCAATCTGTATAAGTAGGGGGTCAATGCTCCCCTTAGTAAAAGTGCTGCTTGCCCAGACTTCTTTCTTGTGAACATTCTGTGTTTGCACCTAAGCTGGCTTGACCTTGCATCCTAGCCCCTCTCTCTGGCTCTAATTAGGAGCCTGGGGTTGGTTCAGTGGCCTGATCCTGGGCATCACTTGCTCATGTCCAAGTGTGAAGGGTCATGTGGCTACCATATGCTCAGAACCTGTATGTGTGTCCCTTCAGGCCCACCTTGCATGCGGCAGGTGTCAGAACCATCCTGTCCTGTACAGAGGGAATAACAAAAAGTAGAGGCTTGACTTGCTGAGTCCTTGCCACTTGTGAGCAGTGGGGCTGGGAGTCAGGGGTGAGTGTGTTGCCTTTGAAGCTTGGGATTTCCATTTGTACTTTCAGGCGATATGTTCGGCAAGGGGAAGTGGGTGAGGGTTAAGTGGGTGCATTGTGAGGCTGGCTGTGGGTCCCCAACTCATGCTCTAGGAAGAATTCTACCGTAATGTTTGACAACTAAGGATTTATGAGGACAAAGTTTTGAAGCTAAAAAAGGAGCCCCCAGATCACTGTGGTTTTAGTCTATTATGCCTTTCTAAGTTATCTAAGCTCCTGGAAGTTCCGTCTGCTATAAACTAGAGATAATAATAGTAGAAGTTTTACAGAATTGTAGAAAAGATAAAATAAAAGAAAACAAGCCACCTGGAGTAGGGTAGGTGCTTCTACACAAATGAGTTCTCTTCCCCTTTATACAAAGGTCCTGTGTCTAAGGTACCACTCAACTGTGCCCTGGCACAATGGAAATGTTTACTTTGCTCTTTTCACTAATGGCCAATTCATTTCACAGAGGTTTAGACTGACTGTGTGCATAGAGCCAGATTGGATCTGGTAAAGGGATATCCTGATGGAGAGGGTAGATGGGTATCCACCCAGTGTGGCAGCAGTGAGATGTACCTCCCCCTGTTCCAAGAGAGATGTCTGAAAAACCTCCATTGGGGCGTCTTATCCTAGTTCTCGTTTCAAAATTTCTCACTAAAATTCAGAGTCATCAAGAAAAAGAGCCTATGAGTGTTTGTGAATTTGTAGGCCATGAAGGGCGATTATGGAGAGACCCAGGATAGGTTTGGGTGAAGCCCTGAGATGAAGGAGATGACCACTGGGTCGGTAGAAGTAGCTGTAAAGTTAAATAAGTTTCCTGCTCAGCTCAGCCTGCATCCATTGTTGAAGGGCTGAACTGATGATTGCACTGTGTTTTCTGGGCCCCAAGTCTATAGCTCTGGCCTCATGGTGCCTCTTAAGAGTCTGTCCTCTGATGTAGGTGGGGTTCTGTCTAGGAAGGGGGAATCCACGCTAGTGAATTCTGGTGAGACTGGCTGATAAGACAACCAAACTCAGGAAAAAGGGGAGGGACAATGGAAGGGTAGAGCAGATTAAGAAGGAGTGAGTTGGGGTCCCAAGGTGGCACACTGTATCTCTCACAGCTCTTGAATTTGGGGGAATAGGATGAAAACATCAATTTAAAACAGTAGCTTGAGAACCCAGGAAAAGACCTACTTTGTTGAACATGACCTTCAACACTTTCCTAAATTTTGTAATAGTGAGGTGTTATGTTAGTTCTGGGCCTGTTAAAACTAAGTTGTATAAGCAAAAGAGGCCAGGAAAGAAAAGGCAGGCAAGAAATAATTCAAAGTCAGACACGAAAAGAGTTCAGCATGTGCCAAGAAGCCAGTCTGGTCAAGAAAAGATAGCAAGAAATCTTTATCAGGATCTAGCAAAAAAGTGAATAATAACCATTAGGGATTTTGGTTCATTACTGTATGTTCAGGTACTCATCCAAACCCTTTCATGAATGACTCCACTCAACCATAATATCCTCATGAAGCAGGTGCTGTTTTCTCCATTGTGCAGATGAGATGCTGAGGCACACATACGTTAAGGGACTTGGCTATGGTCAGTGGTAAGGGCACTGTAAGTGGTGAGACCAGAGTTCGAACTGATAGCCTGACCACGTCTCACACCTGTCCTCACTTACTGGCTTCCTCTCTAAACTTCGGAGCAAGTGGTCAGGAAAAGTCCTACAAGAAGCCAAGGTCACGGTTGTGGTTTGTAACTGGTGTCAGACTTTCTGTACCATTGAGCAAAAGTTAGTGTGTCCAGGTATTTGTTTTTTTCAGAAGAGTGAGAGAGCATGGTATTGGGTCCTTTTCCAGAGAATCCAATGACCTAAAATAGGTGCAAATACTAGAGTGTCAGAGGTAATCCTGGACACTGGCTTCCTGAGTGCAGCTCGGCTTTGGGCACAAGGCTGGAGGGAATATGTGCTTTCACGACTATCTGGTATCTCCCAGGTCTCTTAGGAAGCACGTTTCCAGGGCTGCAGCTGTCTGTCCTCATGGGAACTTTGGCTGGTGGGCTCCCTGGTAAGCATTTCCTCTGCCAGACTTGGCTTAGAGTATATTTACTAGAAGATGAAACCTGAGAGAAGAGAAAAAATGGTCACCATACTGGAACATTTTTCTCTAAGTACCATTATCCACAACTTCTACTGAAGGGAAAGAAAGGCAAAAGCTCTCCATTTTGGGGAAATGATTTTTTCCAGTTTTCTGGTGTGATTGATTATAATAGCTTATTCAACTTCCTAACAGGTCTATCTTATCTGTAAGATGAAATACAGCTTGAAAATCTGAAGAGATGCTGGAGCCTTGGGGAGAGGGCATCACTTTTATTTTTGATAAGATTTTGATTATGATTAAGTCTCTGTTCTCAATTTAGAGTACCTAAGCAGAGGTTCTTTCTGTTAGTACTAATATTGTCTCTGGTCCTGAGCAGCAAAGAAATATCTGTATTTTTTCCTACCACCTGCGCCTAACAATGAAGAAGAAAAACAACTAAAATTGAGTCACCTGATTGGTGTCTGAAAAACCATACTGCTTTGCTTTTATAGACATTAGCCTAATTTTCAATATTCTTAATATTAGTTTTCATTGAGAGTAATATGAAAACATATTTTCCACTTCTAAGATACTTTTTTCAACTAGAATCTGGTATCCATGCTTTATTTCTTTACGTCACTGGACTCTGAATGGCTACCACTTTATCTTCAAGGCACTCTGGGGTAGAGAAAACCTCCTCAGTCTCATCTCTGTCACAAGTCATGACCTTCATAGGCCTTAGTTTCACATTTCTAATATCCTTACTGTTCTTTTCATCTCTTGATTTTTGTTTTTATTTTAAAGAAGATAAAACCAAGGAAAATAAAACAGAGTAAAACCAATCAGAACAAACCAGAGTAAGTGATACAGGACTTCACAACATTACAAAATCTACAATAGTTACCATAATGCCTTTTGTTATCTTCAAAATAGCTGCAGATACCTTTGGACATAGTAAAAATCAAACAGAACAGAACAGAATAGAAACAATAAAAACATAACAATGGATACAATAAAGGACTTCAAAACAAGACAATAGTGAATTCAAAATGGCTACCATATATATCTTACTATCTTTGAAATAGCTGCTCATACCACCAGATAAAACATAATCAAACAAAGCAAAAGAAAATAAAATCCAACCCAACAAAACATTGTAGGACTTCAAAACAAGTCTATAGGGAATCAACAATGGCTAGCACCCTCATACTGCTATCTTCTGACCTGCAAGGTCAGTGAAACACCAAAGCACCACAGACATCCGATTGGGTTTCTCCTTGATAGCTATCTTCAGAGCCTGTGTTTCTCTGGATCAGCTGGTCGCTGGGGGTGGTGGTGGTGGGGATTGGCACTTCATGTTTGCCAGCCCACGAGCTGGAAGGAGCTGAGATCTGACTGTCCCCCTGCCAGCAGCCATCCATGGGGAAAGGCTTGGCTGTGGCTGTCCCTGTTCATGACGCTGGTTTGGGTGGGGCGGATCATCTCTTCATTTATTGATTATTATTTGGTTATATTTCTTTGTAGTTCCATTTTTGCCTATTCTGAGACTATGCTACAAGCAGGTTCAAATTTAGTGTTGTTATATTCCGCTGGCAAGCTTCACTTACCATTTGTAGTGACTCCTTCTTGTCTAGGCACATTCTATTTGCCTTAAAGTCTATTTTGTCTGATATTAACAGTTACTTAAGCTTTTTGTTGTTAGTTGGTTTAGTATACCTTGTATGTCTTTTTCCCAGTTTTTTGTTTTTAACCTTTGTTGAGCTAAGAGAAGATTTATTTTTATTTTGCGGACTTAAGGTTCATTGAGGTTTCTGAATTTGTGGATTGGTGTCTTTCATCAGTTTAAAAATTCTCTACTACTATCTTTTTAAAGGTTATTATTTCCTTCTTAGTATCCTAACGATTTGTTGCCTCCTTGGTAATCAATAAATGCTTTTTTTTATATAGCTTTTAAAAATAATCTCAAAAAATAACTAAAGTTGGTCAATATCTTTGCCTTTGTCTCAGTCAATGCAAGAACCTCAAGACATTTTTAAGTCCCACCATCTTTCCTGACATATCTACTACTTTATTATGCATTTTATTTCTACCTTTTTTTTGTTTTGAGCATTGCAGTAATGGGTGCTATATACACTGCTCATTTACCCCTTTCAGGGCAGAGACACTCCTTCTGGATGCTGGGAGTATTGGTGGCTGATGGCTCTCAGTTGATGCCCAGTGGGGAATTGTCCTCACCAGGAGAGAATGGCCTCACCTAAAGGCTGACACCTCCCCAGCAGCTGCTTATATTTAAGCTTGGTCAATATGTGTGTGTTGGGGAATAAAGGTCCCCTACCCTAAAAATGGGGCAACTCTGACGTCCATTCCAGCTCCAGAGGGAGGAGATGATATCTTTTTCTGTGACTGTATCACAATTAACTTCTTTTCTGCCATTTCTACTTCCTTTATTCCCAAATAAGTACTGCTTTCTACAGTGCTCTCCAAAACATCTTCTGCATGCAAATCTAAAACTCAGACTAATTTCCCAGGGAATGTCATTTAGATTGAGAATCCATGACCAGTTTGTTAGGCTTACCCACATTTTCTATTTTATTAGCTAATATTTCCTTTTTGCACCTGGGATCAACTTCCTTAGAATTCCTCTAGCCAGTTTGTTGAGTGAAAGTCCTAATTTTACTTTGCTATGAAAGATAATTTTAGCAAGTCTATAATTCTAGGTTAGTGATTATTTTCTTTCAGTTCATTGAAGACACTATTCTATTTTCTGATTTCCACTTTTGCTATTGCAAACTAAGCTATCAAATGAATTGTTACTCCTTAGAAGTCTGACTTTGGCTGATTGTCAGATCTTTTTGTCTTGATGTTTTGTAAATTCATCATAGTGTGTCTTAGGGAAGATTTATTTTTATTTTCTTGACTTGAGAGTTATTGAGCTTTCTGAATGTGTAAGACTGGTGTCTTTCACTGGTTTAAAAATCTTCAAACCATTACCTCTTTTAAATATCATCTACTCTGTTGCCCCCCAGACCTTGGATTAGATGCATGTACACTTCATTCTATCCTAGACTTTTCTAAATCACTCTCATATTTTTGTCTCATTCTCTGTGATACATGTAGAATAACTTCTTCAAATCTATCTTCCAACTGACTAATGCTCTACTCAATTCTTTCTAATCTGAATAGTGTATCCACTGAGTTTTTAATTCCAATTATTGCATTTTTTTATTTCTTAAAGTTTTATGCATTCTTTTACCATATCTAATTTTTTGATAGTTTCTTTTCCTTAATGTATTTTTCAATTCTTTTAAATTTTCTTTAAACATATTTAACATATGTGTTTTATATTTTATGTCTAATAATTTCAGTATCTGAACTTGGTCTGGGGTTTGATTCTACTGGCTCTTGCTTTAGGGAACTTATGAATTTTATTAAAAATTTTTTTGATGGTGTAAACATAATTCTAGGAACTTTTTCCAGGGAATTAGAGACTGGATTAACAGAGTGTTCCTCTGGAGAATTTGTGCTTGTGTCTGCCAGTGTGTGGGTCACTACCAGCCCCCGGGGTGCTTTAGACCAATTCCAGGCGTGAAGTGTTTTGGGACCACACAGGTTGTCAAATTTCAAAACAGACAATAAGCTCTGGATTTTGGCTTTCTTTCCATTTCACTCTACTCCAGTGCTGTTGGACTCTGAAACCCAAACCTTAAGTTTGCCAATTTTGGCCAAATTCTTGGAAAGGCTGTTGAGGTACACACTGCTGAAAGCCAGCTTTTGTTTACCTTTCTGATTTTTTACTTTCACTTAGTTTTTGACCTCTGAGGATTTTTTATTCACCAGCTCATTGATGAATTTCAGCAATGTGTTTTAGATTAGAGCTAGCCCTTTTAGCTGGCTTCACAGAAGAGTTGGTCAGAATATCTAGTACATCAGACTGCTGGAGATAGAGTCTCCTGAGCCTCAATTTTCACTTTTGTAAAATGGTAATAATGATAATATTGGCTCAACTGGATTGTTGAAAGGACTAGAAACTAGCTTGCATGTTTCCTACAAGGCAGAATTTCCTTAGTTGTTTTTCATTGAACTCATTATCCTCTCTGTTCAGGCTCTCGCAAAAGACTATGAGATCAAATAGATTTGGGAATGCTAGAAGTTGTAGCTCTCCTGGAGCTTCATGAAAGCCCTGATAAGTCCCACTGTATTCTCTGAATTCATGGGATGCAAACTGAACTTGTCATGAATATCTCTTAACTGCCTGGCCATTGATGACCATTTGGGGAATACTGATGTGTTAGATACTGAATGAAATACTCTGAAATGCTGCTTGTTTCCCCACAAATATTCTAGGATCTTCTGTTGGGATGGAAGGGAAGGAGAGGAGAGATCAGGACAGAACAGTGGCTCGAGAATGTCTTTCTCTGCACTGCAGGAGTTCAGACCTACTCTTAGGCATTTCTGTTTCCCTTGTGGTAGGAAGCAAAGTGAGAAGTGCACACTGAGAATACATGGAACCTTCCATGTTGAACCTGTCACTTGTAGGGTTGTCTTTTTGGATGAAGGACACAGTGTTTCTTTAGACTCAAGGACTCATTCTTAAGAAGGATCTACTTTTAAGAAGGTTCCAATAGCAGATTTTGAAGCAGAAGGCTTGATGTAGACTGGGTTTGATTTGGAAAGCAGGAAGTTCCAGAGGTCTAGGTGAGGCAGAGCATCTGTAATGTATTGAGATTTACCTTGAGGTAAGCCCCACACTGAACCCCCACATTGAACATTTCTGATGCCCCCATATAATCTGCACAAATTGCTCATTATTTGAGAGAAATGAGAATTAAGTCTTTTAAGGAGAGGCAGAAGATTAGTCTTAAGTTTTTTGGGGATTAGGACACAAGACAATTTTTATACCTGAGGAAGATAAATGAGTATATCTCTGATTGAGGATCTTTAATTCCTATCCCAAGAGCAATGTCTCTGTTTCCTTGATTGGTTAAGCTACGAAGGGTGCTTAAAAGTGCTATTTCTCAAATAGTAGGGGCAGATAATTTCTGGAATCAAGTCTGGTCCTACTGAAAACTACGACCAAGGCTCTTCTCCTCCTTTCTTTTCCCATAACTCTTGGAGAGATGCCTGATTCAGTGTGGGAACTGACAAGCCCACCCTGGAGAGTACTGCACTCTGGGAGCTGGAGTTGGGCTTCTCGTTTAGTTGTGGACTCCTTGCCTCAGAGGAACCAGAGCTGCTGGTTAATATGCAGATTTCTAGGCTCTCACCAGATCCATCTAGAATAACCTGTGCAATTATTGTACATGTTAAGGTTTGAACTTTCTACAGTAAGCCCCTGACTTATGAATGTTCGAGTTGCAAGCTTTCACAGATAGGAATGGACCTCACACAGACACAAAAGTGAAGAATTCATGGAAGTAGCTGAGGCATCTGCTGGACATTGTCACAGTCGAGCTGCTTTATGCTTATGTACAGTGTGAGAGTGTACAGTAGAACAATGCTCGATCAGAGCCCAGAATGTCCAGAAGCAAGAGGAAAAGCAGTGGTGATATGGAGGCCACGGCTAAGAAGCGTAAAGCAATAACCATGGAAACAGAAGTAAAAGCACAGTAACTGTAAAAGTAAAACTAGTTTATTTACAGTTGCACTATACTATACCACCATTTTAAGGTAACTGTAAAAATAAAAAATATTTACTTATAGTATTTGTGTGCATGCGTTTGGTATTTTATGCTTTATGTTATGTGTTTGTGTCAATAATGTATGAGACTCATTTTGTTGGACTTAGGAACAAATTCAACTTATGAAGTCATTCATAAGCTGGGGACTTACTTATATAGGAGTAACCTCAGGGGTGATTGATAGAAGTGGCTATTTGTGACTCAGGTATCTTTGCCTAAATACTCACGAAAGCTTCAGTGCTCTCTCTCAACTGCTCACCTATACAATAGTTCTCAGACTCAGAGTCTGGTTCACACATTTTCTGGCCTGGCCAGTTTGGTTGAAATAACCAGCTCAGGATATGGACTAGGGGCAAACAAACAAAGTTATTGGAAATCTTACATCTTTATGTAAGTGTCCCTTTCAAAATACTTTCAAAACTAAAGCCACAAGCACATCATTTCTTACCAATCTGCAAAGTAAGCAGGATAAGTATTTCTACTCTCGTTTTAATAAATGGGAAGCGGATGCTCAGCTAGATGAACTGATTTGTTTAAGCTTATGAGTGTACAGTGTGGTGGAGCCAACTTTAGAGTCTGAGGTTTCTTCCCAGCCCCCCTTTCTTCCTCTCCCACCCCCAGCTAACTCTGCCTACTGCCTCCTTTCTCTCTTCCTTCCTTCCACTTCTCATTGCTCTTTGCACTAATGTCAATCAAGTGGCCTCGCTGTGCCATTCAGCCCTGACTATTGCAGACACAGGTACATCGGCCACCATATCCCACTCTATCCAGCAGTGTTGGCCCGTCCTTAGGCAGGGTAGCTCACTTGTCAGTGTCTGTGCAGAGGAGTAATGTGAGGGAGACCTGGAGCACTGTTTGACCGAATTACGCTGTCTCGTGAACAATGCAGGGTTCACTAGTCCTTCTGCAGGACAGCAAGGAAGGCCTTCATTTTACCAAGCTTTCCAACTGTTGATTTTGTGAAGCTAACAAATAACTTCATTAAGAATGGTGCCACGGCAGGGCAGGGCACACCTCTTCTTTCCTTTTTTCCCTCCCAGGACACACGCACACCACACGGAGGAGGCTGGGCTCTGTGCAGTTTGGCAGAATGCTCGGGGAAGACATTTGCATGATTTGCACCCTCAAACATTCTGAACTGAAATAATGAGTTACTGTTCTGCTTACGAGGCACAAAGAGGAAGAAGGCTTTTCCAATTTTACATTTAATCTGAGCAATGCAAATAGCTTATTCCCCCAAATCTATCTAACACTAAGTATGAAATGATTATGTGAACTACAGAATTAGCCAAAGTTCTTTACCATTATATATATATATATATGAAAAAGGGGTTTTCTGTCCTATTATTCATGTGATTTTTAAAAAGTATTTGCCATGTTTGTCATTCACCTGTCACCTAAAGGGCATTAGGCTTGGAGACCATGTACACAGAGCTCAGGGAGTAGATTTGTTCTGCTTTCAAAAAACTTCATAGCATTTTTATACTTTTCTGTGTGCAATATTCTTCAGAATTACTGTTTTTTCTTTTCCCAGCAGTGAGGGCAAGAGGGCATGTCTTAGCTTCTCCTCTTTAAGTCTCTGATCAGAAGGTCCTGAAGGTGAAAACGACGTCTTCCCACCTGACTCCGGGTGAATGTGAGCAGTTGTGACCCACCAGCTGCCGCTGAGGTGGTTTAGCTGCTGTGTGCCTGCACCCAAAGCACAAACTGGGCAACAACCAGGCCCAAAGAAGCTGGCAGTCACATTCCAACTGTGAACAGGGCTGAGCTCTTTGCTGCAGCATTTCAGCAGGAGCAGGGCTGGAAGCATGGCCGGTTTTGGAACTGCGGGCTTCTGCAGGGGTTTTCTTGTTGCCCCCCTGGGGTTGGTTTGATGGTATCCTAGCCAGAGACAATGCTGGGTTTACTAGTCCTTCTGCAGGAGAGCAAGGAAAGCCAGCCTTTTCTTGGGTTAGCTTAATAGACATATTGCATGCAAGCTTCTGGGGCTAATTGTGGTGAAAATGTGCCAGGTAGACAGACCCCTTCATGCCAACCATAATTAATAGTGTGATAGTCTTCAAGGCCATAATGCTCATCAGTTATTAATTAGCAATTCATTTCATTGAATAAATAATACTTATGATTGATGATAGAACTTGTAATTGGGCACTAGAAGTGGCCCCCTGGGACTGGCTTACCAGCAAGTATTAACCACGACACAGTAACGACAAACAGAGGACCATCTAGGAAAATCCAAGTTAAACAATTGTGACAGAGCCAAGGTGTCGCCTCTCAAAGGAGAAAAGTCCATCTTTGGTGTCCGTCTGACACATGTCTTGGGCTGGAGGATGTTAATTGTTTCTGGCCACACGGACTTGGGGTTTTCCATTTCCTCTTAAACTTGTAATCAGTCACACTATTTCCCCCCCTAAAGCAAATTGTTCTTTGCTAGACAATTCTGTTGCTTTTGAATTACTCTAGTGATAGGGTCTTTCAAAGTGTTGTCATGACACATGCATACAGACTTGAGGGGGGAAAAAGTGTTTTTCCGAAAAGGTAATGATTGAAATTTTTATTTTAAATGATTCCTCAGATTGAATTCACTTTAGATTAACAGATTTTCCTGCCCAATTGATTTTCTGGCATCCATGCGGTGATCCAGCAGAGATAAAATGGGGGTTCATTTAGTCCACAGCTCTGAGGGAAAACGTGAGCCTGGCAAATAGAAGCAGCTAAGGTTCTATCTTGCCTGCTTGGTTGGAACAGGACAACCAGTGCTGGTCAGCTGCTGACCAGATGCTGCCTTCAATTAATATTCCAACCCTCAAAGACATTTATCGCTCACTCTCCAAAGCAGAGCAGCTGAGTAATAAAGGGAACCACTAAAGCTGTTTTCTTTTCTTTTTTTTATCTGAGAGCATTTATAATGGCTAAATTGGTTGAAATAAATTAGCACAAAAAATAAACATAGTTTGTATAGTATCTGTAAAACAAATTCCGAATCTTGGGAAAATAGACAAAATGGGAGCTTGCGTTTAACAAGCACATGCAATATGCTTCATTAACACAGAGTTTTTTTTTTAAAAGCCAATTTGAAAAGGGTTAATAAACTCCAAGATACCATTGCCAGTTACACAGGTCCTGCACCATTTTAAGGGAAGTGAGAGGCTACAAAGGAGACAGTTAAAAAGAAACCAAGAGACTGTGTTGTAATGCTAACAGGCAATTAACAAACTCATGGGTGTTAATTATCTTCATACTGTATCATGTTCAATTAGCTTAGTCTCTGCAACAAAGGCAACGAAGAACAATTGCTTTGATAGGCGTACAGTACTTCATTTGTAGTTAATCGGTTTAAGCCCTGCAGTTGCTAGGTTACCTTGGTCTCCAGAGGTAAAAAGCTGTACAGATGCACTATGTTTAAATGACTACAGAGAACTGTTTAAACTCAAACCATGTATAACTCTTTATTGATTTTTCACAGAAGATCTCAGCTCTGATGATAAGGTTTTGATATATTTTCCTGCTACAGCTAGTTCCTTGGAGTATTGCAGAAAAAAAATCTGTCAATATGCTTCTATTATGATCTCTTGATCTGTGCCTATAAAAACCTTTAGCCGCAGCCCTTATTATAAATAATGGAAGAAGCAATATCTGATTTTTTTCCACACTGTACTACATGAAGATTTTTTTTTCTTCATTGCCTTTGGATCCAAATCACAGGACTTCTTTCTGTACCCGTGCTCTAAAATAATAAAGAAGAATTTCTAGCTCTAATTAATTTGATTGACTCTCAGCAGGACGGGATCAGCTGTAGCATCATGAACTTTAACAATAACTACCAACTGATGGGCAGTTCGCATCAATAAGACCATCACCAGCCTCCCTCTCACCTGTCACCAGGCGGGGAGTGAGCAATAACCAGCCCCCCACAGATGCTCCCCGCTTAGCGCTTTCTGCCCTATTAGCAATTTATAATGGTGATCAAGAAACAGTCAGCGGCAAATCAAGACAACTGTCTGGCTGCCTGTTTAATTGGCCTTGTTTGCTTTTTGATAAATGGCTCATGACTACTATTAGGCCCCTGTATTTTGACTTTTAATAGGCCACAGTGATTAGACTACCAACAGATACTAGGTCAAAACTGAGGAAAGGTGCAAAAAATGTTAATTAATATCAATAATAGGCAATTATTAGTTAGACAGAAGGACCTACTAGCTGCGTGCTCTAATGGCTCAGAGCTAACTGGAAGAGAAGTGCTGCCAAATTAGCATAACTGTATGCAGACTGCACGGTGGATCCTAGCAAACATCTGTTATGTTAGTAATTCAAATAGAATTCCTGCCTTTCTAGTGATATTCGCAGAGTCAGCAATCCCTCTTGGCCATTTCAAGGCACTAACAATACCCTAGTGACTAGTGTCCTTCTAAATGGGCTGTGTTTCAGGCTGAGAATTAAAATGCACCTTTTCTTTGGGGTTGTGCTGTTGAGGAGTGTAAGGGGGTCACTGTCCTCTGGTCAGCACAGGATGGAGGGGAAAGGCTTTGTGTGAAAACCATACTGACCTTTGAAGGAAATGTAATGTTGGCCCAGAAGACAAGGGAGGGACGTGAGATTTCTCCATTTGCTGTTTCATAATTAGCATGGAAAACATGACTCTGCCCAACACGTTCGTTACACGGAATGCTATCTATAATTCTCACAGCATGATTCTTTGTTATTCATTCCTTGAGATGTGTGTGCACTTGCATGTGTGTATGTGCTTGCTTACATGCACCCTGATAAAAGGCTGTAGTATGTTTTGAAGTCTAAAAAGAGGTAAAGCAGAGTATCAGTTAAGACAGTGACATGATAGGAATCATAAATACTGTTCCCTATACTTGTTATCAACATTAAGGTCACCTTGGGCAAAATCTACATTATAGTCAAAGGTTGTTAGTGTTTGAAAGGATTTAGAGATCCTTAAATTCAAATGAAGAAACCGAGATCCAGACAGGTCAAGAGACTGGTTTAGGGCCACCCAATTGGCTCAGGGCTGGAAGGAGATGCAGGCTTCCAGACTTCCTGCCCAGTGCCCTTCACTTGACCTTGCTGCCTCCTTAAGAAGCTATGGGTTTCGATCTGTGATTTAGTGCCTGGTAGATCTTTTTTAAAGGCATGTTTGAAATGTAAATGTAGAATATTTGCACACAAGTGTTCCTTCCATATAAAATTACATTTATGAAATAGAGTGTACCAAATACACTTTATAGTCAGGATTTTTAAAAAACTTTGTCGAAAGATTCTAAAATCCACAACCATATCTTGGGGTGTCTCATGTTGTAATGTGAGGCAAAGATTTTTACGAAAAATTTTTTGGAGAAGGGAGGAGCACAGTTATATTATTCCTTATTTTCAGCCTGTTTTCTTATGCATTTTGCTTGAACCAGATAGGGGAAAGATCTGTGTGTGGTGCCCTTTCCTTTCCCCACCGGAGGCCTGACATTTAAGACCCATTTGACTAAACATTTTCAGGACCTTAAAAAAAACAGTGTGTGTCTGTGTGTGTGTGTGTGTGTGTGTGTGTGTGTGTGCGTGTGTGTGTGTGTGCGCGTGTAGGGGGACAGAATCTGCTTCTTTAAAGACTGAAAGTGAATTGTAGATCATAACAAATTGCTCCTCTTT
>RJWT010007487.1:0-27561 GCA_004365215.1 Cuniculus paca | reverse complement strand
AGAGATTGGCGAAAAGACGTACGTGGAAAAACATGAACTCGGGGCCCTCTAATTTTATCTGTGGACCTTGTGGGAGTGAATGTTGCAAGTTGCAGTCTTGCTTAGACAGGTTTGCTTTTTAAACTCTTGCTGGCCACCACAGCATATTACTCACAGCTGTCAGTGTCTCCTTTTGCTCAAATTCAGTTTCTTAGTGATAAAGGCTTTGGACCAGGAACAGCCCCACCTGCTTCTGTGGGTAACAGGCTGGAGAATGTCCCTGTGATAGTGGGCATGTGTCATATGTGGACATGTGTCATATAGAGCACACTCCCTCCCTCCCTGGGTGTCCTATTACTGGTGTCAGGCAAAAAAACCAAAAAAAAGTTACTCGCTGCATATCCCACACATTCAAAAGATTTTAAGACATCACTCTTTGTCACCAGGCTGAGTGTGAGGAGGCTCCTGAAACCGACGTGAGGAACCTAACCCACACTAAACACAGAGTGGTTGAGGTTCGCTGACTCCTGTTCCAGAAAAAGAATTTTCAGGACAGGTCAGCAAGAGGCACAGGAAAGGGCTGTTCGGCAGAGACTTGGGTTGCACTGGCACTCAGAGGAGTGAGGCCTTATTTCCTGACACAGGGAACAGTCCGCCTGTCTTGAAGGGGCGGAGACCCTGGGAAAAGGAGGCCCAATCCCCAGAAGAGACCAGCCCATTCCTCAGGTATGGGCAGAGTTGGGTGTTTTTTTCTTTTTGAGGCGGGTAGGTAATTTAAATTCTTTGTATTCTCTCAACCTGCTCCTTTATCTTACGATCAGGCTCCTGCTCTTTCCTTTCTCAAGACAATTAATGGGCTTTTGAGTATTCCTGAGGAATTTTGGGTGTGACTGATCTGTTAGGGAAGAAGTGTTTGTGACCAAAGAAACGCTGATGGGGATCTCTTGTCCAGTGGGTCTGCGTCTTCTTGAAAGGACAGTTTTTTAGTTATGACTTCTTTGTCTCCTTTCTACCATCTTTTATTCTGTCCTACCTCACTGCCAGCAACTTTATGGAAATTCAGATTGATAAGTTTTTTTCCAATAGGAAGTCTTAAGATAACGAGAACTAGAAAATCTGAATAGTCCTGTATCTATTAAAGAAATTGATTGTAGTTAAAAATCTTTCCATAACAAAATTTCCAGGCCCAGATGGCATCAATAGTGAAAATATCTGAACATTAAAAAAAAAAAAAAAAAAACCCAAAATGAAAAGGATCACCCTGTGGTTGCCTTTGTGAAGCTAGCATACTAAAGCTTTGTTAGTAAAGCTTGATAAGGAAGTTACAAGAAAAATATAGGTCAAATGCTCATAAAAATGATGCAAAATTGTTAGAAAAATTCACTTTAAAATCAAATTTAGCAATCTGTAAAAGATTAATCGTGACCAACTTGGATTTATGCCAGGAAAGTAAACTTAGTCTAACATTAGAAAATCAATAAATGGAATTTGACCTCATATACCAAATGAAGTAGAAAAATACTTGAAACAACACTGATTCATGATGGAAATTCTTTGCAAGCTGAAACATTGAGAGAAATTAAAGAATATTTAAAATAACAGAGGGTATGTTATTTCCCTGCAAAGAAATCTATAGGATCTGTGCAATCACAATCAAAATCCCAGATTTTTTTTTCAAAGATAAAAGTTGGTAAACTTATTGTAAAATTTATTATTGCAGATAATCAAAGAACAGAATTGGGGGACTGAAGCTACTACAGCAATGTTTATTTAGTGTGTGTTGGAGCAAGGTTAGACAGACCCTGGGGCTGACTAGGGAATACATCAGTGAGTTTAAATAGGTGTGGTCTTGTTTAACCCAGTACCAGAGATTGAACTGAGGATTACACATTGTTGTTGTCTAATAAGTCTCCCTTTTCCTTTCTTATCTTTTTAAGATTCCACATATTAGGGAGAACATGTAATACTTGCCTTTCTGAGTCTTGTTTATTTTAATCAATATGATATCAGATCTATTTTCCTACAAATGACAAAAAATTTCATTCTTTAGGGCTATTATATATATATATGTCTCCTTTATGTGTTCATTTTCTTTTTTCATTCATCTGTTGGTGAGCACCTAGGCCCTTTCTTGGCTATTACAGGTTGTGCTGCAATAAACACAGGTAGTCAGGTATCCCTATAGTATGCTGACTTTAATTCCTTAGGGTGTATACTAAGGAGTGGTATAGCTGGATCAGATGATAGCTCTGTTTTTAGTTTGGAAGTCAGCTTTGCAGGATCCGTTACTGAAGTTGGGCATACACATCTCCAGTTATTCCATTTCTAGCCATCAATGGTAAGGTGTGTGTGTGTGTGCCCAAAAGACATGTAAAAAGGCTCTGTGAGCAATGTGATTCTTAACAGTCCCTGCCGGAAACCACTCCTCTGTGCATTGATAGTAGGGTAGATAAATGCACCTGCATTATCTATATTATCTGTTATTATCTACGCATTATTTATTATTGTCTATATGGTTGAATACACTGGTGATGAGGGTGAACAAATTAGTGCCTCGTACAACAGTGTGGATCAGTCTCATAAACAGAAAGCGGAGCAGAAAGAAGGTAGAGAGAAAACAGGTGCTGTGTAATTCCATTTAGATGGAGTTCAAAACCCAGCAAACTAAAACTTTGGGGATCGGAGTCAGGCTAGTGGTCTCTTGATGGACTTAGTGACTAGGAAAGGGAGTTGTGGCCTCCTGAGACATTCAGCTTTTTATCTCAGTGGTAAATACTTGGCTGTGTCCACTGCTTGAAAGCCTCACATTTTTTAAGGTGTGTTTTAACAAACATTTTACTTAACATATTATAAAACATTTTTGGTTCATTCTGATGCTCTTAATCTGTGAAGTGTAAAATATGCTGGTTGTGATTCTTGGTGACTAAAAGAGGTTTAAAGTAGGGTGAAAATTTTTAGAAGAAAAAAATACAGTAACAGATCAGTAGCTTTGTTGATTGAGGGGCTTATGCATTCGGCTCCTTTTTTGTTGGTCTTTAACAGTTCATATAAAAAGGCTTAGAGTTGTGTTTGATTATAAGATTGATATCAGTATGATAGGAAAGCCAAAAATACCTAAGGGATGAATATTGAGCTCAAAATTTTGTTTTCAAATACTATTTTTTCCAGTTACATTTTTAAAATGGGTAATGATTGGGTTACAAAACAATTTGTTTCACATAGATCCCTTTAGTTAGGTACTTTCCTTCTATGAGCCATGAGCTGAGAGGGCAGAGATGACCTGTGAGGTTCCTATTGTATCAACCGTATCACCACAAATATAAAGGCTAAGCACAAAGAATGACTTTCCATTTCTGTGGGTTTCCTATCTGTGGAGTCAAACAACTGCAAATTGAAAATATCTGAAAAAAATTATGGCTGTACTAAACATTTATAGATCTTTTTCTTATCTTCTAGACAATATAGTGTAACAATGATTTAGGTAGCATTTACAATGTATTAAATATAAGTAATCTAGAGATTCAAAGTATACAGGAGGGTGTGTGTAGGCTATGTGCAAATACTTGAGCATTTTATACAAGGGACTTGAGCAGGTGCAGGTTTTGGTGTCCTTAGGAGCCCTGGAACCAACCCGCATGGATACAGAGGGACAACTGTGTTATCTTGCTCTGATAGTCAGAAGTCCACAGTGGATCATTAGGGCTCATTGCAAAACGGAAGGCTCTAAGGGAGAATCTCCTTGGCATGTAGTTGCCTTCTCTACCTTCTCGATGCTTCTCCTATTCCTTTGTTTCTGACTGCTTTCTCCATCTCCAAAGCAGTCTTCTGTCTGTCTTTGACCCTCCTGCCTCCCTCTTGTGAGGAACTTTGTGATTATCTTGGCCCCACCTGTGGAAAGATCTTTAATCATATCTGAAAAATCATTTTTGCCGTGGAAGATAACAAAGTCACAGGTTTCAGGGATTAGGACACGGGCATCTTGAGGGGAGCATTCTTTGTGGAATCTTACAAATAAGCTCTTTATATTTTGTTTCACAAAAGCAGCTTCTCCTCAGCAGGAGTTCTTTGATGAGTGTTGAGTGAAGAAATGGGTCTAAACTCTCGAATTTCTTGGCCACCATGGCATTCATGAAAAAGCTTATGGCAAAGGGGGAGGAAAAAAAAAAAGATCCTGCAGTTCACCCTTAACTACATACATCCTGTGGAAGATGGAATCGTGGGTGCTGCCAATTTTGAGCAGTTTCTCCAGGAGATTATCAAAGTGAACTGCAAAACTGGGAATCAGCCCTCGATGGAGGGCTGATCACCATCTAAAATAAAGTAGGAAGAGCAAGATCACAGTGACTTCCTGCCTTTTTCCAAGAGATATTTGAAGTATCTTTCAAAAAAATATTTGAAGAAAAATAGAATAACCTATGTGATTAGCCATCCATAGTATCTACCAGCAAAGAGAGTTATGAATATTGTTACTTCTAGATTAAACAGGACAAAGAAGAGAAGAATTAAAATTTCTTTGACTCAAATTTTTTTTTTTCAAGCACTGGGGATTGAATTTACGACCTCACACTTGCAAGGCAGGTGCTTACACCACTGAGCTAAATCCCCAGCCCTGAGTAGTTTTTTTAAAAATGAAGTTTAAGCTGGGCCTGGTGCTGCACACCTGTAATCCCAGCACTTGGGAGGCTGAGACAGTTGTGAGTTTGAGACCAGCCTGGTCTATAAAGTGAGCTCAACGCAAGCCTGAACGGCTTAGTGAGACCCTGTCTCAAAAAGACAAGGGTCAGGGATTTAGCTCAGTGGCTTGAGTGCCTGCCTGACAAGTGCGAGGTCGTGAGTTTGATCCCTGGTGCCACAGGAAAAAAAAAGGAATAAATAAAATTAAGTTTATTGGTAGATTTTAGATGTAGATAATGATCACATTCATCATCGGGAATTTGTACCTGTACATGGTATATCTTGATTCTGATGAGTTCTTGAATAAAACTTGGGAAACCCCCCTCAAAAAAAAAAAAAAAAACGAAAAAAGAAATGAGTGTAAGGGTTCATTAGTTGGAGTATGTAGTTTCTGAAAGAGAAGCGATAGTCTTGCCTTACCCTCACTCTGGAGTTTTGGGTTCATTTCTGGGTTCTTACACATAAAAAGACAACTAGTTTATCCTACTTATGTTAAAGAGATGACTGAATGACAGATAATAAGAGGTCTGGAACCAAGCCACTGAGGAAGTGACTGAAGAAGTCACACTGCAAGATGGCTTGGATGGAGCAGACAGATTATCTTTAAGTATTTGAAAGGTTATCATTGGAAAGAATAATATAGCCTTTCACTGTACTTAATAATAGCAATACCATTAGAGCAACAATTAGCATTTCAGCACTTCCTATGCCCAGCCAGTGTTCTCTAATCCTTATGAACTCACTTAATCCTCACAGCAAACCTCTGAAAGTTATCCCCATTTTACAGATAAGGAAATTGAGGCACAGTGAGGTTATGCCTCGTAGGCCACTCTGGTGGAAAGTGGCAATGCTGGGATGCAAACTTGGGCATTCTGATTCTTGAGCTGTCCTCTGTTATGCATCACATTATCTTGCCTCTGTGTTCTCAGTTCCAAAAAATACAATAGGACAAGTGACAGAAAACTTTTTAAAAGTAGAAGGGCAGCTTTGGACTCTATTTGAGGAATAAACGTGATAACAATCATTACTGCTCAGGAACAGAGTTTCTCTGCTGCAAATGACCAAGTAGATTATTGCAAGAGGAATGCCTGAGCTGGCAGAGATTAACCATATGGCAAGAAGGTGCCCACTGGCTTTGAGATTCTGATTTGGGAACATAATTTTTCACAGATATATATATACACATATATATATGTGTATATATATATATATATACAGTTATAGATATGCATATCTCATATACATTTAAAATGTGTATACGCTAAGTGAATCTTGTGTAGGCTTAAAATGTACATCACAATGTGAACATTTATATACATTTAAATGTATATTTAAAATGTCTAAACATTTGCAAACATTTAAATGTATATTTAAAATGTATATAAACATTTTTAAGTGTGCATTTTAATTGTATACAGGGATACACTCAGAAAAGCCACATTATGTGATTTTTGTCGTGGTGTGAATGTCCTAGAGTGCATTTACACAACTAAGATGGCTGCCGTGTCATCCAGCTGCCTAATCTCATGGGGTGCAGCACGTGATTGGGTGTGTGTGTGCTGGGGGACCACCTTTGTGGCATTTCACATATTAAGACCCATTTGGGCTGGGTGTAGTTTCGTGGTACAACTTGTGCTTAGCATGCACGGGGGCCTGGGCTTGATTGCAGCAGAAGCAGCAGGAGAAAAGGGTCCATTGTGGAATGTAATTTTCCAACTAATTTTCTGGATTTTCTTTACCAGTAACTATTGAGAATACACTTGATGAAGTAGGTTGTCCTGGCTGCCTGCTTTTAAGGTGCCATTACTGCTCCTTCCATGAAGAGATTTTCTGCCATTGAATCTGGGCTGGTTTTTGGTTTGCCCTGGATAAGGAAGCCTGGCCTTTAGGATTCTTTGTGCCCCTTGACTTTGTGCTGTGAGAAAGCCCAGTCCCTCGTGTTGGAGGATGCACCCCACATGGGACCACAGAGCACCAGATGCCAGCAATGTGTGATCCCCTCCAGATCCTGTCAAGCCATAGCTTAACTCTGGTCACAGGAGTGACCACAGCAGTGACATCAATAGAACCAGCCTGAATGCCCTCATACAGGATCCTGAGAAAGAATAAATCTTTGTTGTTTGAAGCTACTACCTGTTGGGATGATTGATTAAGCAGTGGTGCATAACTGACTCACAATTTTGCTGCAGAGTTGAAGTCGTGAGTATATGTTTTGAGATATTCTGTAATTAGACTTCTGGCGCAGTCTGCAGACTTCATTCAAGCAATCTCCTAACTGCCCTGTGTGGTGAAGCTGTCCTAAGTGTTTCCATATGGCATGAGGTGGGTGGAAGAATACGACTGTCATGAAGTATTTGGAGAAAACTGATACAGGAGGACACTGAGTGGCCCTGGGAAAATCATGTAATTTATATTCCATGGCTTCTGTTCCATGAAATTGGACCTTGGAAAAGAGCAGAAGTCTTACACCACTTTTTCCAGATGTGCTAGACTCTTGCCCTACTACTTCCTTCAAATCTGTTGTCATTTCAGTGGGCCTGTGCTCCTTTTGCTTTTACTGTGGTATAGTTTCCAGAGTGCTCATTTCTTCCTACGTTGATTCCAGTTTGCCTCAGCGCTTGTCTCTGTGCGCCTACTGTTTCCCCCATATAACCAAGGTAAGCACGTTTGGTTTAGTTTCCCTTCTTCAGTAAATCTTTTAAGGAATATGCAAGAGTTAGACATTCCATGTGCATTTTGATTACGTTTAATTTGTCAGGTTTTCATAAGGAATATTTACAAGCATAACTTTCAAAATTCTCTTACATCTAGATAGCTTACATTACCTTCTAGCCTTTTGATTGATTTCATTATAGATTTTGGAAAAAAAAAAAAAGAACCCATTGCACTGTAAGGACAGTGAGGTGGCTGAGCAAAGACTGAGTTAAACTTGTGGGGAAGACTCTAAGTTTCCCTGCTTACTAGCCATGTGGCTTTGGCCAAATTTCTTAACCTTTCTGGCCCTCATTTTCCTCTTGTGTTACACGAGGATACCAGAAGGACCAACCTCGAGGAGTTGTTATAATGACTGAATGACATAGTACTTGTCAAGTGCTTTTTCAGCTTTGGTAACCTATAAATAGTAATTATGGTACAGCTCGTCCTAAACTATAAGAAAACTTGATAGAGGGAAGTATTAGTTTGAGACACTGAGCAGTTAGTGGGCAGAAGCGATGATGGTGATACTGTGTGAAGCATGCTAGTTTAATGATGGAAACTGCTGCTTTAAAAGTGCTCTGGTGCCTGGGAATGTTTGGTTATAGCCCATTTAGTATCAAGGCTTAGGAGTAGAAAAATTGAAAATGGAAGTGTTGGAATCCATTTGTTGCATGAACTAGAATTAAAATAATTCTGAAATGATACTGGAAATTGCCGGGAAAAGAGCATCTCACAGCAGTTACATTTCTGTGCATTTCAGGTTTGGGATAGTGTGCTATACTATTCTGTCTCCTCCCACAATAAAGGAACAGAATTTCTGCCTGTGAGAGTGGGAGCTAGGGACTTTGGCTCTAATTTTTGGTTCATGGCTGGCTTTTCTATATCCTTGGGCAGATCCTTTCTTCTCCCTGAGCAGGATTCTGATTTCCGAAAGCAGATAAAAAGTAAGCTGTCAAAAAAAAAAAAAAAAAGGGCCGGGGATCTAGCTCAGTGGCCTAAGCGCCTGCCTGGCAAGTGGAAGGTCGTGAGTTTAATCCCTGGTGCCACAAAAAAAAAAAGTTAGCTGTCTCGCGAGGATCTGAGTGACGGCATTTTCGAAAGCATATGAAGTGCTGAATTGCAAAGTAAATGGTACAGAAAAAGTTATTAGCTGAGTTCTTGCCATTTTTATGGCTAAAATTATACCCTGTGGGCCTGTTGAGTTCTATGATTCCCACGTAGATAATGTGCAGTGACCAACCTTCAGGCTCTTATGCCCCAAACAGAGAAAGTTCTTCAAACCTCAGTCTCACTTCCTCTCTTCTCATCCTGAGGAAACCTCTGTTATGAGTTCCTCCCAATACATAATATTAAATGCCTTGAATTGGACACCGGGGATTGAACTCATGACCTCGCGCTTGCCAGGCAGGCGCTTAGGCCATTGAGCCAAATACCCGGCCCTTGTGTTTTTGAGACAGGGTCTCACTCTGCCATTCAGGCTGGCCTTGAGCTCACTTTGTAGCCCAGGCTGGTCTCGAACTTGCAACAATCCTCCTGTCTCAGCATCCTGAGTGCTGGGATTACAGGCGTGAGTCACCGTGCCCAAATACCTTGAATTTCTTAGTCTCATCAATAACAAGCTTTGGTCCCTGTAGTCCTAGACTGACTCCTAGACCCATTTGATGCTGCATACAGCTTAATATCCCCTCATCCACGTGGCCAGGTTCCAGCACTTCTCTCCACTTCCCACTGAGGCCTCTAGACTAGCACAGCATCAAGGGCTTCTCTAGGAAGCTTCCCTCAAGTGATTATATGCCCAGCAGTTCCCCCTTATCTGCAGTTTTACTTTCTGTGGTTATACTTTCCTGCGCTCAGCCATGCTTTGAAAATGCTAAATGGAAAATGCCAGAAATAAACAATTCCTAAATTAAGCTGTACACTATGCTGAGTAGTGTGATAAAATCCTGTGCTGCCTAGCTCCTCCTGCCTGGTCCAGGACATCCACACTGCACGTGCTCCCCACCCAGTAGGCACTTAGCACCTGTCTCAGTTATCAGATAGACTGTCACAGACCACCGTGCTTACGTTGTGTGACCCTTATTTTACTTAATAAGAGCCCTAAAGTGCAATAGCGATCTTGGCAATTCAGATACACTAAAGAGAAGCCACAAAATGTTTTCTTTAACTGAAAAGTTGAAAATTCTTAATCAGGAAAGAAAAGGAAGCATATGCTGAGTTTGCTGTGATCTGTGGGAAGAACGCATCTTCTGTCTTTAATCATGATACCTCTACTAAAGAACACACTTGTTTGGAGATCAAGAAATAAACTTGGGAGTTTTTTAAGAGATTTTTGGGAAACTTTAAGGGTTTGGACATTTAAAAAACTGTAGATATATTTCTAAATATATAACATTCCTTTTCCTTGGTACTGTGGAATATATTTGTCTTTCTGTCCTGTCTCAGCTGTTTCTGGTGGTGCGACCTCATACCATTCGTCACCTATGCCTACTTCCCTTGCTCTACCTGGACTACCTATAAGATGCCTGCTTGCCTTGTCCTGCCAGGTAGAGCCCCGGAGCCTCTAGTGAGCTGTACTTTGCTGATATATAATTTCTGCCTGAATGCAGCAAGAGAATCCTCAACTGATTGGCATGGTAGCACCTAGCAGTGTGCCTGGAATCTTCCTGGGATCTTGCCTGGCTTTACCTGGCTGTTGTGAAACAAAACGAGATACCATGTAAATACTGGGGCAGTAAACTATCATGTAGCAGGAGTGCTTGCAAGGGGCTTAAAATTTTGCTCTTTTGGCACCACAATGGCATGTATTTAAGTAATGCAACAAAACCCACAAAAGGACTTTAGTTAACTCTATTACTGGGAAACGTTTGTGATCATTTAATTTGCAGAATGTTAGGACCCAACTTTCCATTACCTGCTTCTCTGTTACTTAGAACATAGATATGACTGCCTTGATAGAGAGATCTGGACTATTGGAGGTATAAGCAACCTTTCATGGGGCAGTCCAGATAGGCATGGTCCAGGGTAATTTTTGGTGGGGGTGGTTCATGGAGTTAGGGACTGAGGTGCCTTTCATCTTGTTTTTCAAGTGGCTTTCCCTTCTTGGTCCAAAGTGTCTGTCCCATTTTTGATCAAGAAAGGGAGGATCACAGCCTCACATCCCTACACACACTTCCCTTTGCTACAACTATTCAAGGGTTCACACTCAGCTAGAGTGTTGAAATCACCATCCATGTGAGTGGTAAAAACTCAATTACTGTGTAAGAGCAGAGACTATTAGGAAAGGGCATACTAGCAGTGTGGCCACAACTACCTGGGGTTGTGCCATTAACTGCCCTTTAGAAAGTATAGATGCATGCCTGTGTTTATAGCAGCACAATTTGTGATAGCTATGTCTTGGAAATATCCCAAATGCCTATCAACTGTGGAATGGATAAAAAAGATGTGGTATTTTTATACAGTGGAGTATTACTCAGCTATGAAGAAGGATAAACTTAAGGCTTTTATAGGTAAATGGATGAAACTTGAGTCCATACTCATAAGTGAAATAAATCAGACTCACATATGTAAACATCATATTGTCTCCCTAGTGTAAAAAAAAAAAACTGAAAAAAAAAAAAGGGGCTGGGGATCTAGCTCAGCAGCCTCAGTGCCTGCCTAGCAAGCACAAGGTCTTGAGTTCAATCCCTGGTGCCGCAAACAAAACAAAACAAAACAAAAAAAACCAAAGTTGGGCAAACAACTTTGTTGTTTCTCTTTGGGGCCGGGGATCTAGCTCAGTGGCCTAAGCGCCTGCCTGGCGAGTGTAAGGTCACGAGTTCAATCCCCGGTGCTGAAAAAAAAAATAGCATATGTACCCAAAAATAAACTGAAAAAGTAAATAAGATCAAAAATGTAAAATAGATATTGTAAAAAAGCAAAGGAAGCACTTAAAAGGAAAGAACAACTGGGATAGGGAAAAGAAGAAAAAGAAGAGAAAAGATTGTATGTATATGTATATATAATATATACATATATATAATAGATAACTAGTGCTAATCTCTGTTGGTTCATCAAAAAGAACAGTTTGTGTTTGGATCTTGTAATTTGAGCAACTACTCTGAGGATAATATGTACTCTATTAACTAGTGTTAATTTCCTATTTTGTTTTGAAATTCTGTTTCATTTTTATTCTTTTTTTTAATTAAAAGAGACGATAGATGTGTGGAAGGCAGGGCTGTTTTATTGGTGCCTTGTGATTTACACCTGTGGGATAGTATTTGAAGAGAATGAGGCTATAAGAAGCTTGGAGGTTATTTGTGCTTTTCCTCAGGCTTTTGAAGCCATCTGTTACAGAGCACCTGGTCACTGCTTTTTGCTACATTCCAGGCACACTGCTAGGAGCTGGCATTGCCAATTGGTTGATGCTTTTCTGGCTCCACGCAGACAGATATTATGCATCAGCAAAGTACAGCTCTGCTGGAGGCTCCAGGCCTCACTGCTGCAACTCTGGGATTCCAGCTGCCTCTTGGCCTAGGTGCTTAGTGTGACAGCTCCCCCGCCCTTGGTGTGACAGCTCTGTTGTGACTCTGAGCCACTTTGGTCATCTAAGGATCCCCATCAAACACTTTATCCTGCCCATTGTCACTAGATGCTGCTAACAGCAGTCAGGACCAGTTGCCACCACCGGTCACTGCCACTGCCTGATGCTGCCAGCCTCCAACTCTGGTGATTTCTGTGGATTTGTGCCTCAGGCTTCTGGAACTCTTAAGTGCTAGCCTGTAGTGTTTATAGCCTCTGTCTGTCTGTCTGTTTCTCTTTATTGCTTTACTGGGGATAAACCCCAGGGGCTTTGCATTGATCTACATCCCCAGCCTTTTTCTATTTGAAACAGAGACTAAGTCACTAAATTACCCAGGCTGGCTCAAACTGGGCAGTTCTGCCTCAGCCATCCAGAGTGTTAGGATTTTTGGCCTGTGCCACCACACTCAGCTATATAGCTCCTTTTTAAAGAGACTCACTCAGCCCACACTACCCAGATAAGAATCTCAGGTAGTTTTATAGGACTTTCCAAACACACACTACCAAAGAAATAAGTGAGCAGATTCATAGGGCCACCAGAGCAAGGGTTTATTTGGACAAGGTGTGTGCTGCAGCACAAGAGGATCAATACTAGCAGGAGCCTCCTACACCAAACCAGTAAGTGTTTAAATAGCAACACGTTGGGATTGGCCCAAATTCAAGCCTGCTAAGCGGTCTAGATTTGAGCCTGCTGATTGGCTCGAATTCAAGCCTGCTAAGCGGTCTAGATTTGAGCCTGATGATTGGCCCAAATTCAAGCTTTCTATGGCCAAAGCAGACACAGTAGATGCCAGGAGCTGCTGTGGACATCTAGGACACCCGCGGTGCAGCTGTCAGTCAAAGCCTGCCTCCTCATGGCTGTCCCAGGGAAAGGGATGAGTCTGGTGGTTTCTAATGTACCACACTGAGAGTGAGAAATCATGGTCCCTCTCTCGTAGTCCACTCCGCAGAGGGAACAGGTATGTCAGAAAGGAGGAGGGAACTCTGATGTGTAGTGTGATAGAAGGTTGTGGACACTTGGAAGAGAAAAGCCAACTACTCAAAGTGTGTGTGTGTGTGTGTGTGTGTGTGTGTGTGTCTACGTGCGCGCGTGGCATGTTGGAGTCGGGATTAGGGGCAAAGTTATAGTGTAATACTAATGATATTTCTAACACTGTTCAAAGATAAGATTGGCAGACACAGCCTGTTCCCATGGTTAGAAATCTACAAACTTGGGGGCTGGAGATATAGCTCAGCAGCATAAGCACCTGCCTGGCAAGCAAAAGGTTGTGAGTTTGATCCCTGGTACCAGAGGGGAAAAAAAAAAGCTACAAACTTGATGAGCTTTGACCTTCTAGGTGCCAACTGCAAGATAAGTGTAGCTCAGCCAGGAAGGGATGTTTCTCTTGCGTCCAAGTCCCAGAGTTATCACTGCAAGGACATCTCTGCCTGGTCTCAGAAAATGATGAGTTCTTTCTCTATGTTGTATGATAGTAACCTCATTTAGTTGCTGTTTCTGTGAGAGTAAATTCTGCCTAGCAATTAATGGCAAAAACGTGTAACCAACCATAGGATATTGTTATCTGCCTTTTGTACTTCCTTTTGGAAACATATATAAAAGACTGGAAAACTCCAATCATTGCTGATGATTTGGAGCTGAGATTCTCATCAGCCTGCCAGTGTAACAAAGCTGCATCCTAAAGTCCTTCTGGTGCCGTGTCTGCATTTGGTCTGGTCCTGAATTCCACACCAATAGGGTGGAGAAGGATTGATTGGGGTTGTGTCTATGTGGTCCCAGGGGGTAAAGTGTCCCTGGGGGTGTGAACCAACTGGAATGAAGAGGCTGTGTCTGATGTCATGCTTCATGTTTTGTCTCTGTTTCTTGTCTTAGACACTCACTGTGGCAACTGGGAACTGTCGTGCTGAGGCGCCATGCTGCCCCGATGGGAACTGTGTCTTTACCTGCTCGCGTCACTGGGCTTCCACTTCTATTCTTTTTATGAAGTCTACAGAATCTCCAGAGGTAAGGCGCCATACTTTCCTCCCCCATCAAAAGCAAGCGGGGCGGGAACACCAGTGTTACAGTTTGTACCTAGTGTCCCACGTGACCCTTGTGCTCCCAGAGGCTGGCCGTTTGGCAGTCGAGGGTGCTGGAGCAGACCTGCTGTGGGGAGTGTGGCCTGGCTGGAAGAGAGGGGGTCACACAATACCCGTGACCTGGAAGGGCGATGCTCCCACCCGGGCTCCTCCCTCCAGCTGCTTCCGGGCTGCCTTCACAAGAGCAGCTGTCCTTGGCTGTACCCTTCTGCCGAGCTGCCTGACCATGGACTGTAACTGTGAGTGAAAGCAAACCTCTCCTCCTTTAAGCTGCAACGTTGGGTATTGTGTCCCAGTGATGAGAAGAGTGGCTATGACCCAGGGGTGGAAGATTCAAAGGACCAGGATGACTTGAGCCCATCTGCCTTTCCCTGTCTTGAATTACTTGAATCAATTACCTGAGTCTGTGAAATTTCCAGTCTCAGTGGTGGGTTTTTTAGGTGATTCTGTGGCTCATTTTCTGCAGTAGCTTCTGCTGTTGCCTGTGCATATGTGTATATGTGTGTTCAGACCCAGGGTTTCAAATGCTGAGCATGTCCATTACCACTGACCTACACTTCAACCTTTCCTGTAATAGAAGAGTTTGATTCAATAGCTCCTGAAGGTCATGGAGGGAATTTGCATTCAGAATTAAAACTAAACTTAAATATCTCTTTCACCATCATTCTTTTCAGGCATGTCTCAGATGTATAGTGTAAGTTTAAAGGTGTTGGAGACTTAGACTTTTTTTATTATCATCTTTTTATTTTGGTTGGGTCTCACTGTGTTGTGCAGGGTGGCCACAAACCTCTAGGCTTGCCAGGTATGATGGCTCACACCTAATTCCAGCTCCTTAGGAGGAGCTAACCAAGTATGAAGGGGTACTGAGGAGCTGTGGGCAGAGATGGGTCTGCAGACATGTGGGTAAACTTGTGCAGTGCTTTGGGAAAAGGGAAAGCCAAGAATGACCCAGGAACCACAAACCACTCAGAAGGACTGGAGTGCGGACTATGATGGAGGAGTGGAAAGAGTTGGAAAGATCAAAAAGCAGGTATAGATAGTGAAAGACATTGTGTATTTCACTGAAAGTTTGGACCTTGTCTTAAAGGCAGAGAAGTATGTTAAAATCATCATCAGTGGTCACTTAAAATGGCAAAGGGGACTGACAGTATAGCTCAGTGATAGAGTGTGTGCTTAGTGTGCTTGTGGCCCAGGTTCAATCTCTAGCACCAAAACTAAATTAAATAAAGTACAGATAGGTTTTCGGAAGCACAGCTGGGAGGCCCCTGTCTAAAAGGTAACGTACTTAATTACTTTTCTCTCATTGCTGGAACAAAACCCGACACCCAAAATGAAGGAAGGAAAGATTTATTTAGCTTACGGTTTCTGGAGGTTTCAGTCCATACTCAGCTGGCTCCAAGGCAGGGTGGCATGGCTAAGGGGCAACCGTTCATGGCAGCCATAAGCAACAAGAGAGAAAAGGGCAAAAGGGGGAAAAGCATGCCTCCTTCCCTCCTTTATATTATATGCCCACTACCCACCCCTGGGTGGGTGTAGCACTCACACTGACAATCCCAGTGCTAGACAATGAACCAATCACAAACACTAGAGTCAGCTGCCTCCATGACTGCCTGAGCTTTATGGGGACACTCAGGCACAAACCATAACACTATCTTATGGATCACAAAGGTTGATTTGGACGTGGGTCATCAGTATTGGTTTTTTCCCTCCATTCTACATTTAATCTTTAGCACAGATCACAGAGAGACTTGGCAGCATAAACATAGCATCCAAGATCACCATAGCTGGTATGGTATCTAGATAACTCCCCGGCTCCTACCAAGTTCCTCGAGGTCCTTAGCCTCTGTTTCCACCTCATATAGTGTGGCCGTCCCAGCTGTCATTCTTGTTTTCTTTATAGTGTAAGGGACAGAAGGGAAGGGAAGGACAGACCTCTTCTTAGCAGAGCATAACCTGGAAGTTGTTTATATTCTATCCATTCATGCCCATGTGTTAGAACTCTGTTTTGTGACCACGTTTGCTGAGAGGAAGCTAGGAAATGTAATCTTTGGTTAGGAAGCCATTTATTCATCCCAGACTCAAAGGTTCTATTATAAAAGAAGAAAGCAGGAATGGATATCAGCAGTGACTCAGTTTCTTTCATGGATGACGTGTTACCTGTCTATTGCTGTAAAGTTTTGTAATTTAAAACAACCATCACCATTTGTTAGCTCTCATTGTTCTGTGAGGTTTTCTTATTTTCTTTTGAATAGGCTTTACTTTTTGAAGGTTTTTGTTTTAGGTTCACATCAGAATTGAAAAGAGACTGCAGGGAGCTCTCATACACTCCACGCTGTCATATGCGTGCGGCCTTTCTGTCAGCATCTGGCACTATATCATTATCACTCAAAGTCTGTAGTTTACCGAAGGGTTCACTCTTGGTGGGGTACATACTGTCAGTTTTGAGAAAAGTATGACATATTCGTCATTATAGTATCATATACAGTAGTTTCATTCTCCCAAAAATCCTCTGTAATTTACCTGTTCCTCTCTTCTTCCCTTGTCCCTTGTAAGCACTGATCTATTTACTCTAGAATATCATGCAATTGAAATCATATAGTATCAGACTTTTCAACATGGTCTCTTGCTCTTAGTAATACGTATTGAAGTCTCCTCAGCGTCCCCTCGTGACTTGACAGCTCATTTTTTTTCTTTTCATTGAATAATATCCCATCGTTTACTATAGTTTATCCATTTACCTGTGGAAGGACATCTCAATTGCTTCCAAGTTTTGGGAATTACAAATTAAGTAGCTATAGACATCGATGTATGGAATTTTGTGTGTCCATGAGTTTTCAGCTCACTTGGGTAAATACCAAGGGATCTAATTGCTGGCTTATATGGTAAGAATGTATTCATTTTTGTAAGAAACTGCCAAATTATTGTTTAACAAAGGAACTGTACCATTTGGCATTCCCCCCAGCAATGACCGTGAGTTCCTATTGCTTCACATCCCAGCCTGCTTTAGCCCTTGGTGTTATCAAGTTCTAGGTGTTGGCCATTCTCATAGGTGTGCAGTGGAATCTTGTTGTTTTCCCATAATGAAAATCTTAACGTTTCTCTGATAACATGGGATGTGGAACATTTTTTCATATGCTTGTTTATGTGTCTTCTTTTTTTTGGTGTCTGACTGGTCCTTTGATCCATTTTTAAATTGGTTATTTCATTTGATGACTGCACAGATTGGATAATTGTTCCAAAATTTATCAGGTACACCTTTTGAGAGTTCTCCCACTCTATAACTTTTCTTGTTTTCTTGGTAGTGTTCTTTGTAAAGAAGTTTTAATTTTAAGGAAGTCCATCTTACCAATTCTTTCTTTTCTAGATTGCCACTTTGGTGTTATATCAAAGAAAATCATCACTATACCAATGTCATCTAGATTTTCTCCTATCTTCTAGGTGTTTTATAGTTTTCCATTATATATATTTTATGTTTAGACCTACTTCTGTTTTAAGTAATTTTGTGAAAGATGTAAAGTCTGTCAGAATTTTTTAATCCTGTAAAATGTGTCAGGATTTTTAAAAAATGTGAATGCCCATTTGTCCCAGCATCATTTACTGAACAGATTATCTTTCTTCCATATTACTTTTGCTCTTTTCTCAAGTCAGTTGACTGTTCATGTGAGCTTTTTTTTTGGGGGGGTGCTCTTTGTTCTGTCACAGTGACTTGTCCTTTCACCAGTGGCCACATTGTCTTGATTACTGTACCTTGTAGTAAGCCTTGAAGTCAGGTAGTGAGTGCCAGCTTCTGACTTTGTCCTTCTTAGATATTGTGTGACTGTTCTAGGCTTTTTCTCTTTCTGCATGGACTTTACAGTCTCCATGTCCACAAAATAATTTGATGGGGTTTTGATGGATCACATTGAATCTATAGATTAAATTGGAAAGAACTGACATCTTGACAATACTGAGTCTTCCTCAATATTCAGTGTTGAGTGAAAACATACAGTATTTATTTAGTTCTTTGATTTTTTTTTTTTTTTTTTTTTTTGGTGAGAGTGTTTTAGTTTTCTTCATATTGACCTTGTATGTATTTGGTTAGATTCATACCTAAATATCTTATTTTTTAGAGTAGTAACTAAATTTATTGCTGGTATATAGAAAATCAGGTGATTTTTGTACATCAATCTTGCACCCTATAACCTTGCTTTATAATTGCTTATTAGTTCCCAGATATTTTTGGTGATTCTTTCAGGTATTTTCCATTTATGACCCTGTGTACACAAAGACTGTCTGTCTGTCTCTGTTTTTCTGAAACAGAGTTTCACTATGTAGTTCAGGCTGGCCTTGAACTCATTATGTAGCCCAGGTTGGCTTTGAACTCATAGCAATCCTCCTGTCTCAGCCTCCCAAGTTCTGACATTACAAGCATGCATCGCCACACCCATCAAAGACAGTTTTATTTCTTCATTCTCATTCTGTGTGTTTTTTGTTTCCTTTTTCTTCCTTCTTAACTTTTGTTTGTTTGTTTTACATTTTTAACTATGACTGCTGGTATAATATTGAAAAGAAGTTGTGAGAGTGAATACCCATGCTTTGTGCCAGATCTTACTGGGAAAGCTTCTAGTTTCTATTAAATTTGTTAGCTATAGGTTTTTGTTTGTTTGCTTTTTTTAAATTTTTTTTTTTTGCGGCATCAGGGATCGAACTCACAACCTTGCACTTGCCAGGCAGGTACTTAGGCCCTGAGCTAAATCCCCAGCCCTAGTCTTTTTGAGGCAGGGTCTCACTATACTGTTCAGGCTGGCCTTGAGCTCATTTTGTAGTCCAGGCTGGTCTCAAACTCACAATGATCCTCCAGTCTCAGCCTCCCGAGTGCTGAGATTACAGGCGTGTGCCACCAGGCCCGGCTTTGTTTGCTTTTTTACAAATACTTTTTAATCCAGTGAAGGATGTTCCCTCAATTCTTAGATGTCTTGAGTGTTTTTGCATGAAGGGTATATAAGCAAGGATTCTCTGGGAAACAGTCAATAGGATATGTACAGGCATAGATATAAAAAGAGATTATGAGGAGTTGGCTCATGTGATTATGGAGACTGGGAAAGGCCCACAATTTGCCATCTGCAAGCCAGATGCCTTGGACGTCCAGTGGGGTAATCAGTCCAAGTCTGAAGCTGAGAACTGGGCAACTGGTGTAAACCCAGTTCCAAGGCGGGAGAAGGTGAGGTGGGATGCCCAGCTCACGCAGTGAGGCAGGAAAAAGGAGAGATTTCTTCCTTCTTCCACCTTAGGTTCTAGTCAGGCCCTCAGAGCATAGGCTATATCCTGCCCCCCCCCATCGGGGAGAGCAATCTACTGTGCCCCTCTGCTGACTTAAATGATAATCTTGTCCACACTGTCCCACAGTTATGCCCAGAAATAGTGTTTAATCTGGGCACCTGTGGTCCAGTTGAGCTGACACATAAAAGTAATTATCACTTCCTGTGCGACTTCTCATGCAGCTTCACAGGCTGGGTGTTAAACGTGTAGGGTTTTGTCAAATGTTTCTTCTGCATCCGTGGATTGTTTGAGTTTTCTTCTTCGGCCTGTCAATATGATGGATTACATTACTGACTGTGTGTTCCGCAAGTTTGATTTTACTGTGCTTGGCACAGTGGACGCAGCTGCAGCTCTCTGCTTCCATGCTGTCAGGCAGGACTGCTGTCATCGGAGGCTCAGCGGAGCTCAAGCATTGGCGATGGCTCACTTGTATGGCTGGCAGTCAGCGGAGCGCTCAGCCAGAGCTGCCTACTGGGGCACTGTGGTTTCCTCTAAGTGACTTCTCCAGGTGGCTTACGTTTCTCGTAACAGGCAGCTGTATTCCCAGAAGGAGTATTGCAGGTGTGCTAGCGCAGAAGCAGATTCCTTAACGCCCCACTGTGAAGTTGCACGAGAAGCTGCATAGGAAGTTGTCTGCCTCATTTTTTGGTCAAAGCAAATCATAGACCTGTGTAAGTCCAGAGAGAGGAGAGTGCACCCCGTGTTGGGCAGAACCACACACATCCAGGGGAGGAAGGGACTGGTGCTGGCCCGCTTTGGAGTCTACTGCAGGACGTCACATTGCTTTTCCAGGAAAGGACACTGAAGGTGAAAAATGTCCCTTGTCTAAGATCACACAACTGATAAGTAATAGAACTGGTGTTTAAACCTGGGTCTGCCCAACTAAAGACCTGATACTTTTGCTTTTCTGCCACTCATAGGAACCGATGTTTTCCTAAAGTAGCTTGTTTGAAAGAGGGAGCTCTTCTATTTTTATCGATTTTTTTTTTATTAATGGCATATATATTTTATTTGTGCAGTACTGGGGACAGAGCTGCTCTACCACTGAGCCACATCCTCTGGCCTCTTCTGTCGATTCTACTATTAAACTTTAAGCCAAAACAACTTTATTCCAATGGAATAAATAGTTTCATTTTTTCCTGGGCTGTGGTAGCTGCTGGGATGGCCGACATCCTTCTGCAGCTCACACAGTCCAGAAGCTGTTGTGTTTTTTGGCTTCGTGCTGGTCCTGCCCTAACCTGCAGTTTCTTTTCTCCCAGTGCTTTTCTCTTTTCAGAGCCAAGCTGTTTCTCTGGCCACTCCCAGGATGCTTCTTCCTCTAATCCTTTTTGCAAGTTCAACTCATGCAGGCTAGATCCTAGCCTTGCCGAAGTGTGCTTACCTGTGCAGTGCTGAACCTTTCGGGTCCCACAACTCACTTTCTAGTCGGAAAAAAAGTGCCACTCACTGTCCTTATAGAAGTAGGTTCCTGGGAAAATGGACTTTTCTGTGAACTTTTTGGGGGCATTTACAGTATCTGGGGCCAACACAAAACCTAGAACATACAGAGACTTAAAAGGTACTGAAGTGAAATGCCTCCGAGGGATATCTGCACTGCTGCTCTCTTGTCATGGGGGGGGGCATCCTGCTCGCCGCTCCTCCCGTCCACAGCTGCAGGGCTGGAGGCCATTTGGAGGGGCAGACTGACCTTCATACATAGCCTTAGTCGAATGGCGTCTCTTGACTAATCCCCGGCCAAAGCTGAACAGAACACCCCTCACCCTCCACCTCCACCAAGCACAGAGCATCCCAGAGTCATGTGGAAACACTTGGGGAGGATGGTCATCTCATCCCTGGTGTCCTGCAGTGTCCTGGCTCGTCCACGGCTGCTGCGTTAGGTCTGTGACTTTTGTCTCTTTTCGCCTTGAGCACGAGGAAGGATGCGCTACTCCATGAAACTTTTTTTTTTTTTTTGCGGCTCCGGGGATTGAACTCACGACCTTGCGCTTGCCAGGCAGGCACTTAGACTGCTGAGCTAGATCCCCAGCCCTTACTCCATGAAACTTAGGGCGCATAGTGAACCTCAAGACCAAATGGCTCTGCAAGGTCATCTGCTTATGTGGCCACCTCAGTTTAATGCAGTCTTGGTAATGAAACAGGAAATTGACATAGTGAAAACCATTGCTCCTCCACACAAACACCTGGGAGGGGGATCCCTTGACTACCATTTCAGTGTACTACTGGTTCATACTTAAATTTTCTATTCATTCTTGTACTCATTTGGACAGTTTGTAGCTTTTTAGGACTCTATCCATTTAATGTAGTATTTCAATTTGATTTGTATATTATAGTACATAATTCTCTTATTTACATTTTTTGTGGCTTCTTTAGTTGTCCGTTCCTGTGTGTGTGTGTATTTGTAAAATATTTTACCCTCACCACTTGCCTCTCCCTCCTGCTTGACTTCCCACCCCTGCCTTATTGTCTATATTTTTTGTATCTTCTCCATCATTCTGTCCATTGTTCCATCTTGCCACGTCTTCTTTTTTACTTACTGATTTTTTTATCACTTCAATTATAGAAAGAGATGTCATCAGTTTTTCCAGCTTTTGCTTTTGTTAATTTCTCAGTTGTTTGTTTTTGTTCTCCATTAGTTTCTGTCTTTTTTACTGTTTCCTTGGGTTTGGTCTGTTCCTTTTTACTCCGACTTTGTGAGTTGGATGCTTAGCCCACTTATTTTGTACAGAAAGTATTGGTATGGTTGCACTGCATCTGGCAGTTTTTCTCAGAAGAGGGATTATTTAGTGAAACCACAGATTTTTCTCAGGGTCTTGGTAGATAGACCCAGCCTGCCGTCCACAATGGCTGTACCGATGAACACTTCCATAGGAGAGTGTCTGTCCTCTGTGAGTGGGGGATTCTTTCATCTGTCACCAGGGTATCTGATCTGTGATGTGTAACAAAGAATTAAAATTACTTTGTCTCCAATAGTTAACCAAAAGTTATCAGGGCGTTTCCCATTGAATTATGATGCAACCTTGATCATTAAATTTTTAACTCCAGACTATTTGGGAGCTGTCTTGTCAGTTTCATTGACTTCTTAATCAATTCTTACATTAACATTGCACTATTTTAGTTGTTTTTAACCTATTAAAATGTTTAAGTCTTTGGAGTACTTTTCATTTTTCTTTATTTTTCAACTCTTTCTTAGCTAGTCTTTCTGGCTTGTTTTTCCAGATTATGTCCTTAATATTGCCAAGTTCCAAAAACATCTCATTAGGGTTTTAATTAGAATTACAATAAACCTGGAAACTAATTTATAAATAATTGATTTTTAAAATAACTATATCTTTCCTTCCAGGAACATGATTTTTTTTCTGTATTTAATCAGTCTTCTGTTATTTTCTTTAATAAAGGTGCATGGTCTTCTTCATAATAGTCCTGCTAAAATTCTTAAGATTATTTCTGAGTCTTTTTTTCTCCTTTTATGATTGAACTGTTTTCGAATTATATTTCCTATATTTTTTTAGCTGATTCCTTCTGGTTTGAAGTAAAGGTATCTACTTTATCTATTTTATATTTCAAAAATTTACTGAATTCTGTTGTTATCATTTGACTTTCCTGGTTGATCTATTGAAATAATACATCCATAACTAATAGTGGTTTTGGCTTCATCAATTTTTTTTCTTTGCTCCAACTTCTAGAAAAATAGAATAATTGGATGTTACTCTGTTTTAGTGGAAATTCTTATATGGCTTGTATCATCGGTGAAAAATTGTACAAGTTTTACTGATTTTTAAAAATGTTACATTAAAGACTCCTAATCCCTTTTAAAATTGATAATAATTGTTGAATTTTATCCATTTTAAAAGCTTCAAGTGATTACTTGATTTTCCTTTTTGACCTGTTACTATTTTAAAATAATTACATTTCAGTAACAGCACAAACCTGCTACTGTGAGTGATAGTGTCCCAGATGGATTTTTAGGTTTTTGTGTACAGCAAACAAAGAATTGGATGTGACACACAACAGTAGGGAAAAAGCAGCAAAGTTTTAATTTGGTGACACCTCCACTCAGAGTGAGCAGGCTCATGCAGGTAGAAAGGAAAATGGCACGAGCATGTCAGGGTATTGGATTTAAAACTTTAAAATGTTGTGCTGCACTAGGGCACCTCCTATTAGGTCTTCCAGAGTGTGGCCGGCAGTGTGATTGACAGGGTGCTAGTCTTGTCAGGTATGCATACTGCATGTGTCCTTTCCGTAATTCACTGTGTTATAATAGGATGTATGAGATGCAGTCCATATGCATGAACCTTCAGTGAGCTCCAAGTGAAGAGAGGTTAGGCTGAATGCTGGGATTACAGGGATGCATCACTGCGCCCGGCAACTTTTCCCCAAGTTTTTAAAGAAGTATTAATTTTCAGTGAGATTGGCTGGGCTCCAAGTGAAGAGAGGTTATGCTGAGTGGAGGGGACTGGTCCATCAGCCCCAGTTGTAGTGCTGTTACCAGGGTAATTTTAAATACACTGCTTTTCCCCAGAGGGTTTTGATGTGTAATTCAGGCTGGCCTTGAGCTCACCTACTAGCCCAGGCTGGCCTTGAACTTGCAGCAATCCTCCTGCCTCAACCTCCTGAGTGCTGGGATTACAGGGATGCATCACTGCGCCTGGCAACTTTTCCCCAAGTTTTTAAAGAAGTATTAGTTTTCATTGAGATTGGCTGGGCTGCCTATAGTTCTATCCCAATTCCAAAGCAGCACTGTTATCTTTATATAGTAAATAGGGACGCTTCCTTCCCTTAACATTGTAGAACCAGTGTATGAAATGTCTGAACCATCAAAGCTTGGTACCTTTGACTTGTAAATCTGTATAGGCACAAAGTCTCTCTGGTAGGAGATTGCTATAGTTTGTGTCTAGGTGGCCTCCCGAGCCTCATGCAGTCTTGGATGTGGCTGAATCCAGCCTTTGTGGTTGCTTTGTTGTCTAGCGCTGGGATTGGTGCTGTGAATGCTGCACCCGCCCAGAGGTGGAGCCGGCAGAGAATGTAAGGTCCGAAAGGAGGCGTGCTTTCCTCTCTTCTGTGTGGTTCGCTGTTGCCGCTTGCACCCGCCATGAACGGCTGCTCAGCCTCGCCCCCCTGCCTTGGAACCAGCGGGGTATGGACTAAAACCTCCATAACTGTAAGAGATAAACTTCTCCTTCCTTCATGTTGGGCGTCGGTATTTTGTCTCAACAAGGAGAGAAAAGTAACCAAGACAAAAATTCATTAACAACTTCCCCATATGTTTCAGCGCTATTGATATGTTTATATTTTTATCCTTATTCAGTCAGATTGAGCAATTTATATTTTTTCATGTCATAGAGACTTCCAACTGTAGTAACATTTGTAGATCATATTCTTATAATGTCTTGGATAATGCATGTGTCTCATTCACCTATCTTAAGAAATTTATCAAAGATTTGTCTATTTGATAGGTTTATTCCTTTTTCCAGAGGAGCAAGTTTTTGGATTTATTTACAAAATCTCCCATTTTTCTGTTTTTTGGTCAAGATTATTTTCTAGCGAACCGCAGCCACCTGAGGCCTCCTAGCTTCTCTGGCACCCAGCTCATTCTGTGCAGTAGCTGTCTTCCTGAAGAGTTGTGTGTCAGTGGCTTCTTTACAAATGGAGTTGTGCTTTCCACTGATTGTGTTTTCACTTCACAAGGGTTTTATTTTCCTTTCTTCAATCTTCAGTGATCTGTAGTTAATTTTTTTTTCAAATAATCTCTTCAGCACCAGGAAGCCCTGATATTTAAAGTGTCTTACTTCTCTCATGCAAAGTACTGTACGTACTTGTTTCGCACCCCAGTTTCTTTATTTTTATGTAGTAGGTATCTCCTCAGTGGGATATAGCTACATATAGTTGAAGACATTTGTCTTCTGCCTCCATCCTCGTATACACTGGTGGACTTTGTTAATACTAATCTCATTTTATGAGCAAAGGACACAGCAGTTCATTTTTAGATGAATTGTTTGTTTACAGTGCTCATGCAGCACGCTGACCACTCACAGGATGTGGGATTTACTAGCCAGGAGGAACATTTTCCGACTTATTTTTATAATAGAGGAATTTGGTTGCAAGATGTCTGGTAATTCTGGAGAGCCCAGTCTTGGGTGAGGATATAGAGGTAACTGGCCTTGCCTTGGGGACCAGGTGAGCTGGCTGGCCATGGTGTGGTAGGGGTGGGGGTGGGGGTGGGGGACCCCCTTGGGCCCTTCAGCTAAGAAAGCTTTGTGAAAAGCCCATGTACATTGTCCTACAGGAGCCAACTCTGGTGGTCCACTGTGATGAGATTGGGGGTTTCACCATGTATTTACGAATAGTTTTTATTATTTTTGCCCTGTTGCTTGTTACTGATTCTTCCCCACCCCCAAATTTTCCTCCCTTCTATCCTCTGGTTCAGTGATGGTGGACCTTTTAGAGACTGAGTACCAAACTGCAACCCAGAACCCACTTATTTACCACAAAGTGCCTAGACTGCAATTAATCCCGAATACTGAGGTTTTAGTTTAGAAAAAAACAGCTCATACATTAACATCTTTTGTCTTCAAAGAAAAAGCCAATAAAACATGTGCCATAAGCTTGCCACCTCTGCTGATTCTTTGTAATTAGATTTAGGACATCTCAGAAGTTTTATTTTAAACACATTAAATAAATTTGTATATTTTTGTGTCATGAATCTTTTATTATTGGAGCCTCATCCAAGACCCTAAGGAAAGGTGGAAGACAGATGCTTTAACCCTTGTGTAGGGCAGTGCTGGCTTCCAGAGGCTCTGCTTCCTGATTTTAATAAAGCTCTCTCGAGGGCCTTGGAACCAGGACCTAGGCTGAAGGACATTAGAGAACAAACCCACATGTGCACCCCCTGCTTCTCATTCTGCTCCCTTATGCCCCACACAGGGCACGCACAGAGCTCTCTTGTGGCCCTCTCTTGGCTTGAGGGTTTTCGTCTGCCTCTCTCAGGAACAGCAAGGGTTCCCATGCAGATGGCACACTTGGTGGTCTGCCCTAGAGATCGCAGAATTCCTTCAGTGAGCAGCAGATGAGCAGCCCTATTTGGGAGGTTTGCAGGGCATTTATGCAGTTTATCGTTTTGTATCCTATTTGCATATCTGATTTGCTTTTGCTTGGGTTATTTCTAAATCACATTTTCATGCTCTGAGTTAGAACTGGGAGAGAGATGGAGTCCCTAAGCCTCAGGTGTCATGGTAAACCAGTACCTTATCACTTCTCTTCTGAATGATAATCTGCTTATGAATATTTGAGTTACTTACCATTAAATTCTCTTATCCTCAGAAACCTGTCTTTTCTGCTCCCCTTCCCTATTCTCATTTATTGTCACAGTGCGGTGTATCCACTGGCTTCCTAGGGAAATAGAGAATCAGTAGGAGCTGATTGAAATTTTTCAAATGCATAGAAACAGCAGGACATGTACACAATGATTGGGCGTACTCCTCCCTGACAGTGGCTTGAATCAAACTAGGTTGTGTGTGTGTGTGTGTGTGTGTGTGTGTATGTGTATGTTCTTCCTAATTAATGTCTTCTAATTACCCTCCTCCCAACCCTGAACTAATTTCCCATCAAAATGTTGAGGGCGAAAGCCTTAGATTAGTTGGGAGTTTTAAGTAAATGGTTTACTACCACACTGGCAGGAATTAAAATGCAAATCCTCTTGCTCAGTAGGTAGGATGGTTGTTTGATGTACCCTTTTGTTGGCGAGGAAGAATCAACAGCTGATTAGTAATCAGGGCTCATCAATGAAAATGGCTTCATTTCTATGCACTCAGGTAGTTCTGTGCTTGGTATGATGAATTTCGGGCCGAGGAGTCTGGGTGAGAGAAGGAGCAGCTTGTTCTGTCTCACAGTCCACCCCGCGTGGCATGGGGAAGATCCCAGGCTTAGAGGCTTCTGTGGGTTTGCAGCTGCCTCGTCTCTTGCTTGACTGCATTTGAGTCAGGATGAAAACTCCAGTCCTGCCCAGGGGTGAGGGCAGAGACACCCACCCAAGAAGAATCAACCGAGAGGTTCTGAGCACTCTTGTTTTTTCAAGGGAAGATCTTGGTGGCTGCAGATCCTCAGCTTCTGTTTTTCTTAGATCAGTTGACTGCATTCTGTGGTGGTGAATTTTCAGCTAACTTAAGACAATCTGAAAACCGTGGCTTCCAAAGTGGTCATGGACAGAGTTAAATTGTAACTTAAAATTGGTGTCACACGTGTAGCATTTATTGGTGTCAAGAAATCAGACGGGGGGCCGGGCGT
>RJWT010007486.1:25000-27564 GCA_004365215.1 Cuniculus paca | reverse complement strand
TAATTTATGAAAAAGATAGGCAAGCTATTGTAGAAAGTTTTTTTAAATTTCTCCTGCATTTTAGAAACATAATCTTATAGGCTGCACATAGGCAGACATAGATTTACAAGTAGATCACACTTTGCTTGACCTTATCCCAGCTTGATTATAGTACTGTAATGAAGACTGAAAGAAAGAGAAGTCACACTTTTTCCCACATTATGTTGTGATACATTGCAGGTCTTCAGTGATTTGCATGCAACAAGGAAATTCTAGCATATGTTGTGTAGGAAAGATAATTTACACACAGTTTTAAAAATCAAGTGTCCTTGTTTCTGTGTATTAACAATTGATACCCATTTTTGTTGAATGTTACTTGTTTTCATAAAAGGAAAGGAAGTCATAAAAAGATCCTTACTGACTTGTTTCAAGAGGTAAATCTCTGATGTTCCTTCCTTTGCCTGGAAGGATAAGGCTGTCACTGGATGGCTGGGACCTTTTCACACATTAACTTATAAGCCTCGGCCACAAGCACTGGCTGTCCACACGAGAGTGGAAGTCACCTGCAAAGATTACTTTTGTGCCTCCTGTTAACTGAGACTCAGAACTACAGAACTGCAGGCATTTAAGAAGGGACCCAGACTTCCTGCATTTTCCAAAATCCTAGACTGGAGCCATTTGCAGTACAGTCTTGACGATTCAAAAACCACAGACCTCGTACACAATGTACATTCATCGCACAGAGGGAAATCTTAGCAACTATAGGATAAAGATTGAAAATTTTAAAACCACACACTGTGTTCAGGGTGAAAATTGTCTACACTGACAATGCTCTCTCTTCTCCAGTCTCACTGCCACCAAGCAATCTCAGTTCATGTTTCTTTCACTGAAAATGCACTTAATGTCAGATACCTATAAGGTTGTAATTTCTTAACCAATCATACAAAAACAAAACCCCTTCTAACCTTTCAGGTATTCGAAAACAGATAAAGTTTAATAGTGTTAGTGTGCAATACTGCCTCATGATTGTAATGCGTGTAAGCATACCATAGTTTTGTAGGTGTCCCTTGGCAAGACAGGGATGAGTAAGCAATGTGGTATATTGGAAACTAATTCAGATTTTTGAAATAAGGAAATAGTTCTTCTGGTTTAGGAAAGTAAGCAATTGATAAATAAGGCAAAATAAACTTTTGAAATTCAATTAAAAACCCTTAAGTTACCAATATAACACCACCTGGATCTTTAAATTGCTAAGGTGTTTAAAATTATCAGGAAATCAAAATTTAGGGGGGATTAAAGTTTACTTTTGTTCTCCCTCCATCTAAACAGCGTAGTAGTAATAGTTTTGGTCACTTCTGGCTTTTATTGGGTGTTTCCATATTGGTCCAGAGGGAAACAGCATGGAAGCAACTGGTAATAGTGAATAGCTTCAGTTTAAGGAAGGTTATTTTCATGCAGAATTTCTGCAGTCACCCTTTGTAAACACAGAGATGCGTTCTGATTTTAGGTGAACAACTGAGTGAAGCAACATATAAGATCTGGAGGAAAGGGTTTTATGGGGAAAGGAAGAGTAGAAAGGAAGAAAAATGAGTTTTAGTGCGGCCGAAGTACCCTCCAGGCGTGTGAGGTGGGGCTTTCTAGTTAGCACCGTACCAGCCCATTTCCTAACAGTCTTGGAGCCAGTCACCCTGGAAAGCGGGTTGTGGGTAGTTGGTATCACGTCGGGGTTCTCTCCCATTTCCATTCACTGGCCTTTGTCCAGGGACTTCAGGCATCAAGAGGACGCCACAGAGGTTTCGCTAAGTGCCTGGTCTGCAGAGCAGGGACGATCCCTTCCTCTCTGGGGTTCAGGGTGCCAGCGGAGATGCTGCCGTTCGCGCTGAGCCGCTGGTGAAGGGAGCAGGTCAGAGGTGCAGGCCTCGGTGCGGGCTCCGGGACACGTGATCCGCGGACAGCGGCGGAGAGTGCGGCGACGCCAGGTCGCACCGCGGGGAGCGGGATTCCTCTGCCCCCGGCTCAACGCCTTCCGCCTGCCTCGCCTCGAGCGCGGCGGCTGACGGGGAAGATGGCATCGACTGGAGTTGCAGTCTGCCCAGAGGTGCAGGTGTATTCTGCACCCAGGAGGCTGGGCGAGAGTATGGGCGGGCGGGTCGTGAGTTTTCCCTCGCCACAAGTTAACCCTGAGGCACACCCCCAGGGCCGGGAGACTTCCCTGGGGGTGCGGACGCGCGGTCCGAGAGCCTCGGGGTTCGCTCCTGGAGGCGGCAGGGACAGGCTCGATTCCAGCGCCAAGGTCCGTGACAGCCAGGGGAAGAGGAGGCTGTACTGCGACCTCAGGTGGCTCAGACCCCTTTCCCCTACTCTTGGAAGAAACACCCCGTAGCTAGAGCCAGGCCTCGCCTAGTCCGCAAGCTTGGAGTTCCCAGGGCCAGTGCGTGCTAGCAATGCGGCCCCTCCAGTCTCCGGAGCGGTGCCAGGCGTCCGCTCCGCCCGGGCCTGCAGCACCCATCCCGGCCTTTGCGCCATCGGCGCCGCCGCCTCGCGGGCTCAAAAGTCGGTCTGAGTAATAGTCAACTGTTTTTGTC
>RJWT010007486.1:0-20000 GCA_004365215.1 Cuniculus paca | reverse complement strand
TTTTATATTTACTTATTGATAAAAATGATAGACTTTAATATTTGGATTCAAATCTTTACTAATCATGCAACTTTCATACATTGCAAAGAGAGGATTTAAAGATTGGAAACAGGCTGGGACTTCCTATGTGCTCCTGTGTCTATGTTTTGTTTGGAGTATTTATGCAATATTCTGACTTGGCTATAATATATAATTCTTAGCTATTATTTCAGTTGCAACAATAATTTTTAGATTAATGGTTATAATTTTGGAAAGGCATACATGAAAAGTTATATGTTCATGCTTGAAAGGAGGATCATTAAATATTCATTATTACCACTCAAATTAGTTGTCATGCTCTATGTAACAGTTACCCATTATTTCACTAGTTTACATTCAGCAGTAAGTGAATAGCCATATATGGTTCTTGGCAGTAGAGGAATTTTTGAGGGCAGATGAGGAACAGGAAGGGAAATGATTTTAAAATCCATTTGACATATTTACGTTGACAAATTATTTAAAGGGGTTACTGTGTTGTCAATACACATGTTTGTTGGAATATGATTGTGGCTGGATTTGCTTCTAGCTGTCTAATTACTCTATGATTGTGAACAACAGTATATCTCCAAATAGTTATGAGGGAAGAATTATAAAGGTTGAGATATTTTAGTATTTTGCATATACCTAACCTTACCATAAAAAAAGGTTCTCTTAATTTTTATAAGCAGGCATTGAAATCTTGCTTTTTCAGCAAAGCTACATTGTATAATTTGTTAGTTTTCTCCATGTGGCAACAAATCTATCCTTAGAGAAGCAAAAAGTAAAATAACAGATGGATTTTTACGAATATTTTGGATGAACATACATAGATGATTTGTCTTATTAGTCCATTACAGAAAGATAGGCAAAGAAAATAAATATAAATATATTTTAGTGTTTAAAATATTTTGCTTTTTCTTCCACATACCTTGGTATTCAGTTCAGTTAGATGAAGATATTTGAACAGCCACATTTTTTTTTTGGATCACATACACAAATCCTTTCATACTCCTCAGTAATTCAAATTGGTTCTTTTCCCATAGAAGATAATCATAAATTTGTTTCTGATCTCATCTAACTTTAGAGCTTTTTGTCATAAAGAGTCAAATTATAGCTGATGAACATATTTTTGCATTTTTCCACATTGCATCTGGCCTCTTCATAATGATGGTTTATTTTATTTTATTTTTTCTGCACAGAGGAGAGGAAAAAAATATATAGGTCCATGAATCAATCTAGATAATGGGGAAGGCTGAATGTAATAAATAATACAGTAACAACCCTAAACTAATGAGGTGTTGCTAAGGTACATTTCATAGGCTCATCCACTATATAAAAAGTCACTAATAACCCCTTGGCGTAATCAGATGATAAAGCTTTGCCATAAGGCAACACCTGTGCAATTAAAACTGCAGATTCTTTTGCACGTTTCATTAATTTCAGGATTTTGTAAAGGCACAATGACTACACTAATAATCTAGTCTACTTGACTCCATGTCTACTGGAAACAAAGTGTCTAATTAGATAAAGGTAATTAATTAGAGATAAATGGAGCTAATCAGACTCAGTTAACACTAATTCTCTGAATTAAGACATTTTGGGACACCTTCTATCCCGCTGACTTTGATATTTTACATTGAGAATAGGTTCTGAAGGAGTCAGAAAATACTGGCATTTGAGAATTGAGCAGTCTTTTGATGGCATATTTAGGCATCTGAAGCTAAAGGAGTTTTCTTTCATATTGTGCTATTTCACCACCTTTCTGTTGGAGCTTAAAGAATTCACTTTGTAGTTATTCTAGTCTAGTGCTCGTCTCCATATAAATTTTAATAACCTTTGCTATCATTTTTATTATCTGTCTAGCTCACCAATGGAAGAAAATCACAAGTTGTTCTATCTCTTAAATAAAGACTTAACCTGTTACATTAAGGAAATGTCAGGACTCATCAGCCTATATCCTAAAATTCTGATCCTTTAAAGAGAACAAACACCTAAAATTCAGATCCTTTCATTCTGATTCTTAAAAGAGAACAAACCTCTGCTTCACTCTGTTGGACTGAAAATTCAGTGATGTAGGGGAAAGAGCACGGGCTTTGAAGTCAGAAGACCTGAAATCAAATTCTGTTCTTTCTCTTACTGACTAAGAGCTCTTAAGGAACTAGCTTAACTTCTCTGAATTTGCTCCATTGTAGAATGGAAATAATATTGATTCGTGTAGTACTGACACTAACTTTACTAATGTGAATAATGAGTGAGATAACTGTATTTAAAGGTTGGTTGTTATTAGCCATTGATCTGAGATTTTACATAGAAACTACATCCTGACAACAACATTGTCAAAAGTGCACCATTTTCAATTCAGTCACATGAAAATCTGTGAGCTGTATATAAGGATGAACTGAAGGAGCTAGGTGTACATCTCAGTGTTAGAGCATATACAAGGCCCTGGGTTGAATCCCCAGCACTGCAAAAAAAAAAATTAAATAACTTGGAGAACATGAATCTGTCTGCTCTGATATTCTAACACTGAATAATTATTCCTTTTGGCAAGTTATTCCTAGTCTACCAGGAGAGATGAATTGTTCCACAAATGAACTGTGGATATACCTTATTATGAAGCAGACATTTGATTGTTCTGTATCTGGGATTTCCCCCTTCCTCTTTCTGGTCCCTGTTCCCATTTATCCAGACCACTCCAGGATTTCTCTAGCAATCCTAACTAGTATCCTTGCCTTTATTTTTTTCTCATGTAGCTGTCACCAAATTAATGTTCTTTATAAAAAAAATTTCCTCATTCTCTCATCAAGATTATAAGTAGATTTCTTGTTAAACTATGACTCCATCATACATGCAGTCAAGTCATACATGGTGCCATGATACTTATTTAGCCCTATCATCTAATGTCTCTGTTTTACTCCAGGCTTGCCAGCCTTGCTATTCTTCACTCCACTTTATTCTCCTTTTATGTTATTGTCCAATTCTGGTAACCTCTTTCTTCTTTTTTTTCAAGGCCTATTTCAAGTGCTACATTTGCTTGATGACCCTGGTCCACTAAGAGCATTTTCATCTTCAAAAGTCCACAGGAGATTTCAGTGGCTCCACACTTTTAGCCTTGGCTCTAACAGTGTTTAGGTTGGTGATCCAACTCCCCTTGTCTTTCCAACACTGATGAGACATCTGAAGTCAGAAGCTATATCATATTGTCTGCATGCTTTACCTTGTTCACCACCCTGTACCCCCAAACCCCAGTCTTCAGAGTACAGCCTTATAGGGGGCAAACAAAACTGCATGTTGTAACTGAGCTAGCCTTGTCTTGTGTCTTTTGTAGTGATACTAGGTTTTTTTTTTTTTTGGCCAACATTGGGCTGGATTGAGCCTTAAGGTAAGCCTTCATGTACTGAGACTATATATATATATATATATATATATATATATATATATATATTTCCATTACTTCTGTTTTCTGGAGGATGATGGCTGTTACACAGACTTGATGGAACTTATTGGTGAATGTTTAGTACAGGAGATCTTCTTGATAAATGTTCAGAACAGGTTTTTCATGGAGAGTCCATGCCAGATAAATTGAAACTCATGTAGATTAGATGGCTGATCTTGTAAGTAAGCAGGAAAATGATTATACTTTCAAGAGAAATAGAAAATAAGCCTTCTCCATTATACAAAATAGGAAAGTGGGTTCAGTTTTTGTCTCTTTGGGGAAGTATAGATCAAAGTTCCACTTAGGACTTCTAGAGAGGTGTTAGGCTGGAGTTCAAGATTCATATGTAAGAAACGGTTGAAATTGTGGGATAGTGTGAAAATGCAGGGGAAGGAAGACAATTGTAGAGTGGGACAAGAACTGTAAGAAAGATCGGTTGGCATGATTGCTAGACAGGGTAAGCATGACAATACTTCCTCATAATTCAAGGATAATGTATAGCTTACAAAGTCCATTTATATACATCTGATTTCAATCCAGTGGGCTAGATAGGATTAAGCATTATTATGGCATTTTATAGATGATAAAACAGGCAAAACATTAAGTAAACTATTACCTGTCTTATAAGATGAAAACTTCTAAATGTCTTAAAATCTGTGCTAGCACTTTTCATTTAGTAGAAAGTACTAGGAATGTAGTTGAGTCTGGCAAGAGGAAAGTTATCAACAACCTTTTAAAAATCAGTCTGAAGAGATCTGGGAATAGGGGTTGTAGCTGGGTAGAAGCAAAGTGGCATGAAGGTAATACTTAAAATGATTTGAGAATCGAGGAGTGAAATGCTATTGAGTGACCTGGCGGGGACTTGACAGGATGCCAGCGTAGGCAGGAGAGTAAAAGGAACTCTCAGCAAGTTTGTAAGTGAAATGGAAGAACCCCATGGAGAGAGAGACAGAGAGACAGAGAGACAGAGAGAGAGACAGAGAGAGAGAGAGAGAAGTAGAATATGAAAATGAGAGAAAATTAACAGAGGGGATATTTTTTAAAAAAGTAAAATAAAAAAATGAGAATAATTTTGTTTTGTTTTTTTTAAGACACCTTCTGACTATGTAGTTCACACTGGCCTTAAACTTACTAGGAAGCTTTGAACTTCAGGTGATTCTCCTGCCTTGGCCCTGAAAGTGCTGGGATTACAGGTGTGTACCACCACACCCAGCTCTGAAAGAATAAAAGTTTAAAAGCAATTCCTGAACGACTAGATGCCAGTGTCTGAAGTAGAGGAGAACACAGGAGTTAGACCTGGGAGGGACCAAGTGACTGTTGGGAAGAAAGAAAGGAAAAATGACATCAAGAGATTTTTGAGGTGAGAAAGAGGAAGTGAATCAGTTCACACCAGAATCTTTAAATTCTGAGATCAGTTCACTCCAAGAAGAGGATTTTGCCCTCTCAGAAAACACCTGGCCTGAAATGAGACAACTGAAAGATTCCTAGTACTGCCTTCATGAAGTAGGTTGTCCTCCCTGGGCAGAAATACTTAATTTTGTGACAGAAAAAAAAAAAGTGTTTTGGGAGGAAGACACAGAAAGAATACTCTGTGTGTGTGTGTGTGTGTGTGTGTGTGTGTGTGTGTGTGTACTGAGCAAGAGAGAAGAGATCTTGGGACTGGGAGATTGAGGCCAGGCATTGAGAGGCACTAAAATTAAACAAGTTACCCACTACTCTGTCTAGAATCCAGGGTTGTCTTGAGAGATGGAATAGGTGACTTTTTCCATAGTGGAGGAGCTCCTATTAAAAAATACCTTCTTACTCAGTTCCTAGGAACTTACCATAAGGACCTTGTATTAGTTACTTTTCTCTCACCGCTGAGACAAAATACCCAACACCCAAAGTTAAAGAGAGAAAGGTTTATTTAGCTCACAGTGTGTAGAGGTTTCAGCTGACTCCAAAGCAGGGTAGTATGGCAAAGGGGCAACAATTCAAGGTGGCAGAAAACGACAGAAGCAGTAAGAGCAAAAAGGGAGAGCAAGCTGCTTCTTCTCCCTTATATTATATACAGGCTACCCGCCCTCAGGTGGGTGTAGCACTGATACCATCTCAGTGCCCACCTCTTGCACAGGCCCAGGATGTTTACAGAGTGAGGACCCTGACCCCCTGCTGAGTCACTTAGTTAAACTTTTAAACTTCTCAACTGACACACTGAACAACATCCTAGAGCAATAAGGGCATGTCTTCTTTACCCTAGGATGTAGAACTACTGAGTTACTTAGTTAAGCTTCTAGACTTTTCAAGTTGACACAATATAACAACCATTAGGGACATCCTACCACTGATGCAAGGTTTCTGGTTAGTGATTCAGGACATATGCTTCTGATAGGAATAACCTACTAAATCTTGGATTTTTCCTGAGAGCAAGTTTGTTTACATGAGAAGGAGGACATTTGGGAAAGAACTTGGCTCTGGATGCAAACAGTATATATAGAGAATAGAAATCATCCAACTCACTACATTCCACAGTACTGCTCATTATGGTTCTACAGAGTCTCCTAAATCTCTCTCACCTTAATCTTTTCACCATCATAATCACTCAACTACTCTTTCAAGGTGTCTCTTTAAGGTACTTGGTATGTCATCTGGGCTCAAAAATGAATGGGTCAATGAATAGTTTCCTAATTAGTCTCGTTCTCCAAGTTGGTTGGCCCTGTACTCCATTCATCAGCTGACCAGAATCCTAATGATATTTCTGGAGTTCAGGTTTGATCCATTTAAAGTGCTTTATGGCTCTCTGTTACTTACAGGATCAAGTCCAAACAACTTAGCTTGGAATGCAAGGCGTTTCATACTTCAAGTCCTGAAGCCTTTCCACAAAGCTGCATGTGTGCAGCCACACATAGATACCTTGCCTCCCTCGACTTCCTCCAGTCAAGCTGACCTACTTCTAGGTCCATGACACCTGAGATATTTTAAACTTGTGTCATTTATCATTAGAATATTCCCTACTCTGTCCTCTGTCCACTTGGTTAACATCCATGTGTTCTTTCAAGGTCAGTTTAAATGACTCCTTCTCAGTGAAGCTTTCCATGAGCTCCTATGTCAAGGCACCAATGTCTCCTATGTGCTTTGCATTCTGTCTGCCTCTAGAGTGCTTTAAACGCCATGTCCAAGGCCTAAGAGATCCAGTAGGCACCCAGCCTCTCCCCTGTGCAACTTCAGTTTCTTTCACGAGGGTGTTGTAATATTTATTTGCATCTGGCTTGGGAGAGACATTGGAAAGATGCCCAGTGGTTGTGAAGATCCTAGTCATGACATAATTTCTGCTTATCCTTACCGTGGAGGCTTCTGTTTGCTGTTTGACAGAGATGTTTCCAGGTGAGTTTCCTTGTGATGTCACTTCAACCTATTATCTGGTTTAGAGTGAGTCTGTAGACACAACTGTTTTCCAAAGCTTCCCAGAAAATTGTCCCCAGAATTGAACCTGCATCTTAAAGTACAGCACAAAATCTTCTCTTCTCTAGTGCCTCTTTTAGGAAGAGTTCTCTCTCTCCACTTTATTCATGGAGACAGTTTCTCAAATTGAGGCAAAACAAATTGCACTGGGGTAGATACATGTTGCCACTCACTGCCTTCAGTTTTTTTTCTTTCTTTCTTTTCTTTCTTTCTTTCTTTCTTTCTTTCTTTCTTTCTTTCTTTCTTTCTTTCTTTCTTTCTTTCTTTCTTGGTACCAGGAATCAAACTCATGACCTCGCACCTTCAGTTTTAGACAATCACAATCTGAATTCCTTTGGGCCACTTAATCCTCCTTATATCTGAGAATAAAGTAACCAAACGGAGTAGATTCCTAGCTACCTACTCAAGCTCGGTGCCAGGAGCCAGAGTCACTGCTTCCTGGACGATCTCTGCAGAACCCAGTTCCTTCATCCTTCCTAGTGAAGACTGGTGCTTCAGTGAACAGCAAGTGCCTTTCCTATTGGTGTGGACTGACATTATCAAGGGCCAAATTTTAAAGGCCAGATAATGCCTCAGTCTTAAAACCTGCTGAAGCAACTGAGTCAAGGCCCCAAACATGGGATTAGGGCACAAATGACCTTTTGGTTTTGGTGCTACATTTTTTTTTGTCTTGTACCATCAATTATTATAGAGGATTCGTTACTCACTTATTATCTCTTATAAGGGAATGTGCCTGTTGCACTGTTAAGTCGCTTAACAAGCCACGGACATCTGGCAGAAACAAAGGGCTTATTTGAAATATTTTTATGGGAAAAATATACTCCCTAACACACTGAAATAGTTTGTATCAGTACAATATTCTTATACGCTGTTCTGAGCAAAGGAAAGCATTGTACCGAGAGAAATTTAACTGCATTGCAGTTGCCAAATATTTAATACTTTAAAGAGGAAGTTCTAAAATTTAATAGTTGATTTTATTATTACTCTTTGGATATAATTAACTAGGGATGCACTTTAAACTGCTTTATTCTGGCTATTGAAATGGATTTTTATGGTTTACACTGGGGGAAAAATTCTGTCAGATCATGGGCCTCTCCCTTGGTGCACATTATTAGAGTCTCTTTAGAGACAATCAAGCAATTTTGCTGCCACTGGTCTTGTTCAAATAGAGTATGTTTATCTATGCAATACTCTTGGGCAAGGGTGTCAAAAAAGGATCACCGGTTAGCAGCCTACATAGCTCCTCCATACATGTCAAAAAAGCCCCTCAAATAGCAAATGAACACATATATTTCATTTTTATGTGGTTGATAAAATGTTATATCATTAATTCAAAAGAACATATTTGTCCCATCTAATGGACCTTAGAACTTAGCTCTCACTTCAAATATAAACAAGGGCCTTGTGGCTGGAGAGAGGATGCTCTGCAGAAACCAAACAGCCATTCAGGATTTGAGGGGAAGCTTGTCTTTAAGTAGGGAACACCAGTTCTGTAATGGACTGTTGGCATATCCTTAATCAATTTGCATATATTTAAATATCAAGTGGGCTATGTAGAAAACTCTTTGTGGATATTTGGTTTTAACTTGTATTGTTTCATTTAAAAAACAGTTTTTATTTATTCATCTATCAGATCAGATCATCCATTTGATTCACTTATTCAACGAACAAATATTGAACGGCAAACAACAAATATGTAGCAGTCACTATTATGGGCTGTTTCAAAAAGGTGTCCAAAATCACCAAGGTTCTTAGCCTAAAGGGATTTATAAGATGATACAGATGTTACATAAGAAAAGCTAACCGCAGATAGCACGTTCTCCATACCTACCCCTGCTCTGCTACCTCTGCCCACCAAGGCCACTGTTCAGCAGCTGGAAGATAGAGGGAAGAAAAAGCTTTGATGAGCAGATTAAGGAATGAGGGGTGGAACTGACTCTGCAAAAAATAGGGCAGCCAGGCATGATGGCACTTGTCTGTAATCCCAGTACTCAGAAGACTGAGGCAGGAGAATTGCTGCTAGTTCAAGGCCAGCCTGGGCTACATGGTGAGAACCTGTCACATGCATACAAAGAAATGGGTGCAATAGCGAAATCCAATTGTGTCATCACTTAAGACAACAGAAACCTCACCGTAAAAACTGAGAGCACTTTGGAAACTACACAGTTTTCTTATACCCTGGGAGAGAAGTTAAAAGAAACTACAGTTGATGGCAGAAAAAAGTTAGACTGTCTGCCGCAGTATAGATCACATATTGGTTCAACATCAAGGGTGGGGGAAAAAGGCAAACAAAACAGAAAGATAATGAAAGATAGGAAATTAGTGGCAGATTGCATCATGCACACTGTCAACCTTACTCAGGTCTGTGCAAAAGTAGAATAAAAATTTGGTCGTCACTTTGGACAAGAATTAGCTGGAAAAATGAATAGACTGCTTTTTTCTTATTTTTCCATGACTATGTTCAGTTATCTTTATTGCAAATATTGTACATGTTACAAAATGTTGGCTTAACATTTTGATCTGATTATTTCTTGGTTAATAAATAAATGTACTTGTGTTTTAAAAAAGCTAATCAAAATTAGAAGCTGTTATGAAGAAAAAGACAAAATGCTGAACTCAGTAAATGAGTGAAACCTCAGTTTTCTCGTCTATAAAATGTGAATGATGATACCTATTTGAAAGTCTGGTGAATAAATGAAACAAGAGAATATAGTTAAATTTCTTAATGCAGTGCAGTTTGAGATAAGAAAATGATCATATAATTGAATACATGTAGATGATCCATGATCTCTTTTTTGGTGACTTTAAAATTGGGCAAGGGTGCTCTAGGCTGAAATTCAGTCTGTGTGTGTATGTGTGTGTGTGTGTGTGTGTGTGTGTACGTGCACTACCAGGACTGACACCATTGGCCCTCTGGGTTCTTAGGCCTTTGGACTTGGATTTTAGGCTTCAGATCAAATGACTGAATTACAGCACTGGCTTTCCTGGATCTTCAGCTTTAAATAGCAGATCATGAGGCTTCTTGAGCCAATTCCTACAGAAAATTCTATCTATCTGTCTGATTGTCTCTCTCTGTCTGTCTCTCTTTCTCTGGCTTTCTCTCTTTCTGTTTCTCTCAATTTTCTATTGGTTCTTTTTCTCTGGAGAATGCTGAATAATACACTACAAATTTAGTAACAATGTAGAATGTGCCACATTTTATATAACCCTTGAACAGCCTTGTAAGGTATTAACATTTGAATGTTTTAAAGGTGAAGAAACAAGGTTAAATAGCTTGCCCAGAGTTAAAAAGCTAAAAAGTAATAGAAAAAAATTTGTACTTATCTCATTTATTTTGTTAACCCATTAATTAGGTCCCTCCTCTGTTTTAGACTTGTCCTGGCTAGGTGGTAAACAAGACAGATGTAGGGGAAGCAGATAGTTGAATAAATAATTAAAGTGTGATGCTGCTTTGAAGGAGAGATTAGGAATTTGTGACAAAGGGACAAAAAGTTGGAGGATTCTGTGAGGAATGCCACTGAGATCCAAAGGGTGAGACAGGCAAAGGATGTTGGAAGTGGACATTGTCCCGGACTGGAGGGTAGGGCATCTGAGGAAAATGGAATGGCATGCATAAAAGACCTAAGGCAGAAAAGAGCAAGATGTGTCTTCAAGAAGCTCCACAGAAGCAATCATGTGTGGAGTTTGAAGACCAAGGCAGATTGACACAGCACAAGAATGAAGAGGAAGGAAAGGGGCAAAATAAGTAGGTACTAGAAGGCTCTGTTGGGTTATGGACTTTATCTTAATCTTAGTAAGAAACCATTAAAGACTTTAGGCAGGGATATAATCACATTTAATTTTTCTACAAGATCACTCTACTAGTGGAGAATGGAGTGGAAAGGGGGACAACTAAGGAATCAAGAAGACTAATTAGGAGACTATTGTAGTAGTCCAGGAAGGAAACAATGGTAGTTTGGATTTGAGTGGTGATTAAAGAGATAGAAAGGAATGTATTTCAGAGATATTTTAGCAGGTAGAACTATTGACTGACTCATTTGGAATGGTTTCAATTAGTTTAAATAATAGAAACTGACTTAAAAATAGGGGGAAATTGCCATTTCATGTAACTGCAATATGTGGAGACAGAGCTGGGTGCAGGCAAAGCTCCATTAAGTCTCTTGAGGACTTGTTTCTCTTCAGCTGTTTTACCTTCAGTCATGTATGTGCTTTATTTTAAGAGACTTCTGTCATGCCCCCAAAGTACCTGTAAGCAGTTTCAAGGCTACTAGTGTCTTCCTGTACACTTTCATTCAGACATTCCCAACTAAGTCTCAAGTCTCACTCTGAAGACTCATGCCCATTTCTGAACCAGTTATTGAGGCAAGGAAGATGGAATAGTATGACTGACTTAGCTTAAATCATAAACTCTGCTCCCAAAGCTTGGGTCAACTTTCCAAAAACATGTATTTCACCAAATGGAAAAAAAGACCCTTGAAAAACGAGAGGGATGCCTGTTTGAGAAAACCTTTTTCTCTATTAATTGGGTATCAGAATTTAGGGAAAAGTGACACTCTTGTGATGGTACCATTCATCAAGGTGGGGTGCAAGAAAAGTGGTTTCTGGAGGAGAAGAGTGGGTTTAGTTGTATTTTCAGGGCTTGAGACACATCTAAGGGGAGATATCAGCCAGTTACAGGGGCAGGTCAGCCTGAAGCTCAGAACAGAGGTCCTGGCTGAGGAAAGAACCCTCTGCGTTGTTGACTTATCAGATGCCAAAACTTGCTCTTACCCATCATCTGATGCTCTTGCCCAGAAAGCATATTTTGCATTACTCTTAAGGATTAAACAGCCCAAAGATGAGAATGCTCTCATCTCTATAATTAACTCTATAATTACCACAGTAATTCTTAATGGTTAAGGAACACTTAAATACAATGGTTATATGTCTTAGTTATATGCTCTTTAATGCCTAACTATTGCTTTCTCCATTTTATATGTAAGTATCACATGCTAACCAATTGCGCCACTGGAGCTCCTCCATTTTGTAGCTGAGAAACCGAGGCATAGAAATACGGCATCTAGGCTCATAGAACACGTGAGGAGTGGCACTGAGATCTGAACCAATAAAAGTCTGACTAAAGAGCCTATGTCTCCACTCTATCCACACTATTCTGCTCAGGAGGAAAATGGCTAAGATGGCTACCGATGGATCTATTGATGTTAATCACAAAACCAAATGGTTCCGGTCCCACCCCACCCCCACCCTTTCTGGTATTTTGATTTGGCACAGTCCTCAGCGTGAGCATTCCTTTTACAGTGATCATCTTGGACTCCAGAATGACAAGCAGGAAAAGGAGCCTTCAGAGCTAGGTATATGAAACTGTTGAGCAAAGTGAGTGATCAAGGCAATCACGAATGGGTTTTATAATAGGGGATTCTGGGCCTGTACAATCTTTTCCCATTCTGCTCTTGCCAAACCTTCATTCTTCCAAAACCATCTCTGAAAGCATGACAGAACTGGGAAAGGTGAAATGCGGGCATATGGCTCTCTGACTTTTTCCTTGAGCAAAATAGAAATGATAGTTCTGGCTTGTCATTTTGTATTATCTATGCCTCTTTGTTCTCATTAGTATGGATAATTAAGAGCTGAGGATAAACCTCTTTTTATTAAATTACTTTTTGCTTTTCATTGAAGTATAACATCCAGAGCTTCCCACCTCAGCGAATAATATAAATAAGCACAGGATCCGGGATGAGGTGGGGGAGGGGAAAAATCCATACCAGCAAACCTCTCACATTATATAGTGAGTCTTTTTTTTTTCCCCTGAATTAGACATTGATCATAATGGTCAAAATAATCTTTGGTACTTTCTCTAAGCTTGCTCATTATCATTCAATATGTTCAACAGAATTATTAAATTTAAAATAATATGGTGCACCTGGTTGAGATGACGATGAGAAATTTGGCTTCCTGTCTCTTCGTTAAGGATGAATTCAGCCCAAGGGTGTACTATGAACTTGGCAAATAGCATTATAATAGTGAGAGAATATTGCCTATTGGGTAGCAGGAGTTGATGATTAAATTTAAGTGTGTACTGTCCACATAAAACAAATAATGCTGTTTTTTTTTAACTTTTACTGTGAGCATTCATCACTGGTGCCGAAGATGCACAGTTGTTAATTATTGTGTTTTTAACTTGTAATATACTGTAAATTTTGTATAATACTACTGTGACCTTATACAGAATAGAAAAGATGACAGGAGGCCCATAATTATTGTATGGGGAAGAAATGCCTGTAATTATCTACTATTTTTAGGACCAGTGTGCATGGCCTCTTAATTTACATAAGCTTTAGACATTCACACATTTTCTGTCTTTGCTCGTGGATGATAAATTTTGCTCAAATGGAATCAGAAGACGTACTGTTAGATGAGGAGTTAGCCAACTGGGAGCTTGATTATAAGGAACAACATAAGCTTTGGTGCCAGCTAAAAAAGGGAGCATTTATTTGGATGGGATTTGTTTAAGGCAAGATTCAAAACATTAAAAAAAAAACATATCACTATATTGGGGCCTGAGAACGTGTGATTATTTTTAGAGAATTGGTTAAATTATCTTGTGGAAAAGCATTAACCTAACAAAGAGAAACCTCTAGGATATTTATCACATGGAGGTGATTATGACAGCATGTTCTTATTAGAGATGAATATTCCGTGCTCATTAAGGTTACCCCCTTGAGTGCTCAGGGATGCCAAGTGCATTACAGCGAAGCACTACAGTTCTATTGTCCTGTGAGCACCTGCTATTTGCTGGGGGGTTCATCTTAAAATAAAGCGACTCTCTGAAAGTCCCAGCCTTAACAGAACCTTTATCAGAGCCACTGGGCGAATGAATGAGATGGGGAGCTTTTCAAGTCAAACACACTGAGGATATATTTGCAAGATTTGAGAATGATAGCAAGCATCCTTTGGGCTCTGGCCTGTGGGATAATAGGTGGGAGGGACAGGTATAGACTTGTTCCTAAGAATCTACAGGTGGGCTCCTCTTACAAGAATTCAATATATAAGATTCTGAACTCAAACTATAGGCAAATCCAAATTTATACTCTTGAATTCATGTAGGAATTTTTTACCATGAAAATAATTTAAAATGACTTCCCCAGTTTTCCTGAAGCACATAATATGTGACTAGTTTGAGGTCTTTTTGTATTTTTAGAGAATGTCGATTATGGATAATCCAAAGGCTGAAGCAGGAAGATTGCTAATTTGAAGCTAGTTTGAGTAACTTAGGAAACCATGTCTCAAAATAAGATTTAAAAAAGACTGGGGGTATAGTTCAATAGTGTGTTTTGCTTGCCTAGCATGCTTGAGGCCCTACTTCAATCTATTGTATTGAAAAAAACTTGCGAATGTGAACTATAATTTAAAAACTTGTATACAATGTTATAAAGCATATAGCACTCCTCAAGTTTCTTCTCCTCAAAATATTTCAGTTTCTAAGTGTTTTGGTTACTTTTCTTCCTTGCTTAGTGAAGCAAGGAAAGGTTTATTTAGCTTACAGTTTTTGGAGATTTCAGTCCATAATCAGCTGGCTCCAAGGCAGGGTGGCATGGCGCAGGGGCAACACTTCAAGGCAGCAGCCAGAGGAAAAAAATCAGAGGCCTCTTCTCCTCCCTTGAATTGTACATAGGCCACCCCTCCTTCAGGTTGGATGTAGCACTCACAAAACATCCCTGCCCTCCTTTGCACAGGATGAGGATATTTACAAAGTAAGAACCCTGGCTCCCTGCTGAGTCTCTCAGTCAAACTTCTAAACTGCTCAAGTTGACACAATGTATTAGCCATAACACTAAGGAATGGCAGAAAGGCAGGTTAAAAGTTTTGGTCGGTTGATGGGAGGTTTTAATGGCCATATAATAGATAATTAAATGACTAGGAGTTGACAGCATGTTTAGATGTGGATTTTGTCCCAGGCTTCAAAGTGACTACACACCTTCCATTTGGTTTATTTGAATCAGGGTCCAAAGAAGTTTTACCTGTTGGGTTTGTATAGTATATCTCTTAAATCTTAAACAATAGGCTTCTCTTCCTGTTCTTTTTTTCTCATGTAATTATTTGGTATAGAAACTCATTCTTTTGTCTTACGGGACTTGCTACATATTGGCCATTACTAATTGTATCTTAATGGTATCATTTAACATAGTCCTCTGTCTCCTGTATTTCTTGTGGGTCAGTAGTCAGATCTAAAATCTTGTTTAAATTTAGATTTAGATTTCTGACAAGATTGCTTCAGAGGTGGTGATGTATTTTTATGAGTCATCAGGATTTAAATCCAGTGCTGTACTGAGAAATGCAAAATGGTAATTTTGTCATCTTATCCCTCCCCCCTTTTTTAAACCAGATTTTTTTTTTCTTTTTTGGTACCAGGGATTGAACTCACAACCTCATGCTTGCCAGGCAGGCGCTTGTGCCACTGAGCTGTCTCTAGCCCTAACCTAGATTCTTTTGATAGAAAGAAATTTTCCTTCATCAGCTATTTGCTCACCTATGGTAGGTTGGTTTGACCAAAATTCCACTTGCAAGTTTCTCCTTCGTGGTTAAATACTTTGGATTTTTGTAAATAAGGAAATTAGGGTTTTGGGTGAGATGCTGGAGCCTAGATATCAGTTTATGAATAAGTCCCCTGTACGCATTCAGACAAGCATACATTTTCCTTGATAATGATGAATCTTAACCCCCTTCAAACTTTACTTGCCATCATCTGTACTTTTGAGATGGCAATGATTACTCTTTATAACTGCCTTATTCTTCTCTTGGGTGTAAACAACTTGATGGGAAGCTGTATGCCTGATTCTTTATTTTTAAAAAATATTCAGAGCTCACTCAGTGCTTGACATATTAAGACTTTAGTAAATCTGTGTTGCCTGGAAAATAACATAATGAAGAAACCTGGGGGAAAGTGCATACTGTCAGGAATCTTTGGCACTGTGGTCCAGTAGTAAGTACAGCATGGAACTCGGTATTGGGTTCAAATCAAAGTCTTCTACTTTTTGTTTTTGGTCAAAATGACCTAAATTTCTTGCCTGTAAAATAGGATGTGGCACTGGCACTCTCATATGGTTATTGTTTGGATCCAGTAGTCCAGGGGGAGCAAGGACTTAACAGACAGAGAGCAGCAAGACATGTTCCCACTATTTACCTTCTCTGAGTCTAAGTCTTGTGTTATAGGAGATTAACAATATCTGCCTCTTAACTAAACAGTAAGAAACAATATATGTTAAATCTTCGGTAAAAGATTTGGTACTTGTTACTTTTACCTGAATGTGCTTTGGTATATTAGAAATGCTATGTAATTTTATTAATGTTGAAGTAATGTTTTTCATGGACTTTTTAATGTTGGTAGTCTTTGGAACTGTCTTCTGCTTCCAAGTGCTTTAGAAGTGATTAAAAAGATAGTATTGTCAATTTAGTGCTCACCAACTGAGGATCATCACTGTCAGGATGCCAGTCTGGTTTGCCTTGCTTTTCCAGGCCTTGGCACTGGCTGAGTGCTGGCTAGAGGAAAGGGTCTGGATGAAAGATATCCTGGCAGCAGAAACATTAACACCCACTCTGGAGCCAGGAGGTAGGTGTTAATGTTTCTAGCGGGATCTCTAGCAGCAGAGATATTTAACACCTTCCTGGGATCCAGGAACCAGGCACCCTTTCTTTAAACCTAATTTGGCAGGTGAAAGGGAAAAGGAATATTTTCAGTTGAACAACTGAGAAAGTACAGAAAAATCTGTACCTTAAAGACAGAAGCCTGTTATCAAAGGATGAAACCGACATGTAAAAGGAGTCTTCTCTAATTGGATTGTCTGGAGAATGACTCTGACAGTTCTTTTCCCAATAGATTGACTTAGTGTAAAGCCTGCAGGCAAGTTAGGGAAGCAGTGGCTCTAGGACAGGGTAAAGATACATGAGGTTCAGGACAGGTTGGAAGGTGTTTGACTTTGAAATATGATACTGGGACCAGTATAGTTGCCAGAGTCGTTCTGTTCTCAGCAAGCCCAGGAATTACTTCCTAGGGGACACAATGTAAATGAAGGAACTCAAAGGAACCAGTCCCTTGGGACAAATGACAGGGAATAAAGGCCCTCAACCCAGTGGCTCTTGAAGCTGAGCCAAACCAGCTTGGGGTCAAATTGGAAGATGCTACAGGTAGAATGTCACTACAAAGTGAACGATGGAAGTTGGGGCACTCCAACAATGAAGAAAAAGCTTTTGTTAGGTTTTGATAACAATGGTGAATTTTGACTTAGACTGAGCTTGAAATGTGCTTGTTTTCTCACCAGTTCTGAGCCGCATTTGCACAACAAGCAAAAAGACAAGGTAAACAACTTCTGTTTAGACTTTCCAAGGTCTTTTTCTCTGGATGGTGTCTCAAGAACTCTGACACCATCTCACCCAGGAGTAAACCCAAACACTGGGGATTCTTTCAACATCCAAAAAGGGTCAATTCTTTGAAATGTGATGACTCTTTAAAATGTCTTTCTCATTTAAATTACATGGACATCAGAGGAACCCAGGCCAGGAGGTGAAACAGAGCAAACTCACACTCTGACTACAAAAGCAAATGCATATTTTTGATGAGCCTGCACTGGCTGCCTTTGCAGGCTTAGAATGATGTTTTCTTCCCCTTTTTGCCTACAAGGAATGTTGTAAGTGGGCATAAACAAATGCCTTCATTATTTATCCTAGTCTCACTGTGCTAAATCACTGTACATGGTAAAATTGCTATTTTGTTTGGCTGGCGATTGCTTAAACTAATGGACCATGAGGATATTCCTTGGGGTTGTATCTTGACATTATTTTAGTGCTACAGAACACCTATTAGACTGAAAGTTGATATAAAAACTGAACTCATGAGATGGATTAAAATTCCTCCACCACCCTGCCCTCTGGCACCTTGTCACTCAGAATCTATTGTAAGAATAATCATCTCTTCACTATGTGTCACAGGGTCTGGATGGATGTCTCTCCTGGAAATCAAGCTAATAGGGACTCTTCCCTCCACATTTTCATTAGAACACTCATCTCTAATAGAGGAGAAATGGTAAGCAACAGCAGATTTTTCAAGTGAAAAACATTAGTTTGGATGATTATTAAATACCTTCTTTTGTTCCATCATGGGAAAAGTCATTAAACACTCTTGTCTCCCTCATCGCTTACATAAAACTATTAGAGACTAGCTAGAGATACAGATAGAGTGGATATGTAGCCATCTGTACCTAAGCTAGTGACCTTTCTGGTCTCCTGCTTCCACCACCATCCTAATTACCTATGCCTATTGGCAGCTAATTCCTAAAGATTCATCCTTGTTCCTCTGAAATATGGTTAGACCTTTTCACTTCCAGATCAACATCACCCTAGTATAGGCCCATATTGCCAAAACCCCACATTCATTTCAACTCATTTTTCTGTCACTGCAACGCAGCCAGCATAGTCCCTTATACTTACCTATGTGGGCTGGGCACTGTGTTAAGCATTTTATATGGTGTGATTGTTAATCCTGAGTTGTCAACTTTATTGGATTAAGAAACGCCTAGTAGCTTAAAAAAGCACACTCCCTCTTGTGTCTTAAAGGGGTGACCTTGGGTATGATATATGGTCCCTAATCTGCTGCTTTCCAGCATTGTTCCCCTCTACTTCCTGGCTGCTATGAACTAAGCAGCTTTGCTCTACCACACCCTCATGCTTGGATATTTCTGACTTGGTGCCTACTGACCATGTACTAATTTTCCTGAAATCATAAGCTAAATTAAACCTTTCCTCTTTTAAATCGTGGGTGTCAGATATTGTGTCTCAGTGATAGGAATGTTAACCAATACATGTAGATCATTTAATTTGATAAAAAACAACATGCTAAAAGCTAGATACTTTTTAATGACAAATTTTAAGTACCTTCCTTGTAGTCACACAAAGAGAGGAGCTGGGACCAATTGCATTTATGTCCCTAAGTTCATCCTTTCCTGTATTCTTACCCTTTGCCTTGTGATTTTGTAATTTCCCCGTAAGAAGTAGAATGCATTTCCTCTCCTTGATTCTGAGCTCAATTATGGTGATTTGTTTTAGCTGATGAGATTATAGCAAATAAATTACAAACAGAAGTTTAAAGAATTACTTATACTTTGCATTTATACTTTCGTCCTTTCCCATGGGCGAAAAGAAAAAACATATCTAGCGCAGCTGTTGGAGGAAAGACCCATTGATCAGATCCAAGTCATCTCAGTGGTCAAGGCTTGGTCATCTGCAATCAGCTTATAAGCGGCCAACCTGACTTGTGAGACTTGCCAAGACAGGAGAATTGCCAAGGTGCCTAGGTTCAAAAATCCATTATACCATGATTTTAGGTCATCTTCCTATTAAAACCTAGGCCACAAAGTAGGCAACCAACCTACCTGTATGAGTTCTCCACAGAGTGACGGAACCAATAAGATAGTAGATATATGAGGGAGGATTTAAAAGAGTAATTGGTGCACATGATTATAGAGGGTGAGAAATCCCACATTTTAAAATATTTTAATCGAAGAAATTACATGAAAAGAGAATATAACTCATCAAAATTTTTAATATGCAATAAAAATACTGCTTAGAGGAATATTCATAGCATTGAATGCAGATGAGGAAAGATCTAAAAATGAGGAAAGATCTAAAATGAATAATTTAAGCATTCACTTTGGAAAAATGAAGAGAAAACTAGATCCAACATAAGAAGTTGAAAAATAATAGTAAAAATCAGAGCAGAAATCAATAAAATACAGGTTCTCAAAAGAGAAAAATCAATGAAATAAAAAATAGATCCTTTGAAAAGATTAATATGATTGATATACTTGGTTTTTTTTTATTTTATAATTTTTTTATGGTACTGGGGATTGAACCCATTGCCTTGAACATGATAGGTAAGTACTCTACCATTGAGCTACATCTCCAACCATATCTTGTATTTTTTTTTTTGAGAAAAAGAGAGGATTAAAATTATGAATATCAGAGATGAAAGAGGGGACATGCAGGAGTGGTGGTGTACACCTGTGATCCTAGCACTCAGAAGACGGAGGCAGAAGGATTACCATGAGTTTGAGGC
>RJWT010007485.1:0-27561 GCA_004365215.1 Cuniculus paca | reverse complement strand
ACTCTCAGGCCTTTCATCAAAATATTATGTGTGCATTTTCTAACTTGTTGACTGTGGATACAAATTATCCTTTTGAAGTCTCAGTTTTACTCACTGATAAATGGGGATCAGATATTTTGTTGGACTGTAAGCAATAAAAATAAAGCAAGACCCAACACAAGCCTGGATGGTGTTGAGGACCTTACTTGGGAGAATTTGGAGTAACTAGTCTTCCTTTTATTCTTGCCCCATTAGAGATGAGAGGTAAGTGAAGGTGCAGTCAAGTCCTCCAACAAGAAGGGAATCATTTCTCTGGGGTAGGCCATGGAACAGAGCTCACCATTAGGTGAATATGCTGTTCTTACAAATTAACCCTAAACACAGAAGTTCTCTGAACAAGAAAAGTCCCCTAATGTTTAGCATGTGGCTTTTAAAGGGGAGGAAATGGTCTAATATCATATATTAGCATTAGAGTTCTGTAGTGGATGGTGTTACCTACTTCCATTCTACACTGCCCACTGCAAAATGAATCAGTTCAAGATAGATTTTATAATATCATGTCTGATATACTAATTTGTTTCAGGTTATAAACATTATGCATGGTCCTTATAGAAAATTTGGAAAATACACACACACAAAAAGTTACTGTAAAAAATCAAGCTAGCTGTGGTTTTAAAAGATATTTAGGCCAGATATGGTGACACATGATGTTAATCCCACCACATGGGAGGCTGAGGCAGAAAGAGCACAAGCTGCACTATGTAACCAATTTGAAGCCAGCCTGGGTGACACAGTGAAACCCTGTCTAACAAGAAAAAAGAAAGAAAGAAAGAAAGAAAGAAAGAAAGAAAGAAAGAAAGAAAGAAAGAAAGAAAGAAAGACTTCATTTGGTGGAAGTTCTATTTTTCAAATGTGTTCAGTTATACATTTTGATGTAAAGTTATAAGTGACCAGGATACTAACATATATCTTTACCTACAAAACAAAGTGCAAATTAAAATAAGTATTTCAAAAATTTAGTCCCAGAATTTGCTTCCTTATGCAATCCCTATATTTAAAAAAAAAAAAAAGATCTTGGGATAATCCTGTATTTCAGTTGTTGATGGAATGGGAAAACAGGAATTGGAGGGAATAAGCTTTCTCTTCTGAGTGTATAAGATGCTTAGTCTGGTTATTTTTTTTCAAAGCTTTTTTTTTTTTTCCTCAATGAAAAGTCTTATTTTTTAAAATTAAACTTACCTACTTGGACCCAGTTGTGAAAAGAGTCATTCTGGTTTCAATACTAAATTAACAATCAACTCTCTCAATTTAATTAAAAAAAAAGAAAAAGTAAACCAAGGAGTGAGCAAGCCAGTTACCAAATTCAAAACAGATATTGCAAGGTGAAAAGTGTTCTCTGGGTTTTTTCTAATGAGCAAAACTTAATGGAGCCCTCATATTGCACCAAGCCACACCCAGTTGGCTCTATAGAGGCCACTGCGGTCCAGCCTGTGTTGGCATGGGCTTGATTTGACAGGCCAATGTGTACATATGATGGTCACTGAATGAGGGGAAATATACCAATAATGTAGAGAAAACTGTCAGCACTTTTTTCTTTCAAAACCCATCTCAGACACAAGCCTGTAAATGTGTGAAAGGTAAAGTTTTGAGGTTCTTCCAGTGTTACCTCCTGGTTCTTACACAGAAGGATGTTGAAAATATTCTTAAATAGAGTTCTTTGCTAAGAATCACAAGGAAAACTGACATAGTACAAAACAAATCAGCAGAGTAGATAACGGGTAAACAACAACTCCCTTTGGCCTGTAGCCTAATCTGGAAGGGAAATACAGATTAGGAAAATCAGAGCTGGAACCTTGAATGGTGCAGCCACGCAGGTCACAGGACATAGACCAAGGGAAAACCAGGAAATGTGGAAGCCAGCAAGTGGGGTGGATGCAGAAACTGAAAGGGTGTATCCTGGGGAAGAGGAAGAAAGACTTGTGCCAGGAAAGGATGGGCTGGACTGCTGAGGAATGCAGTTTAGGGTCCACCAGTTCTGCAAACAAGTGGCCCTTCTGTAACCTTCATTGTCTGCTAGCTTGAGGTTTTTGTTTCTTGCCCTCAAGTTGACCAGCGTGAAAGGAGGCTGCCAACACCAGGGGGCTACTGTACCTAGAAGAGTAAGATATAAGCACCTGTTGCATCCATCTCGTGCAATGAAATCTTTGGTTAACTTTGATTTACTTAATTTTTATTTGGTTAATTTCTCAAGAGCTTTTCTCCCCTTGCTGGTATCTAGCAGTTTGCTTTCTACCTAACTTCACTTCACGTGCTTTTGTTTTAAAAATCATGATGAGTGATGAATAACTGTTTGCCAAAATCTTCTGCTTTGTGGAACACTGCGGTGTATTGAGTAAGAAAATCCCCAAGCTTTGTTTCAATTGCCTTGGAATTTAGCATTTTGCATGTGATAAAAATGCAATGAAGTCCAAGAATCTAGGAAAATACTTATATAATATTTTGTCCACAAATAAAGTGGCAGGTCTCAAAGTTGATGGTGGGGGAAGGTGACTGATTCTTTGAGTTTTCTCCCCTGTGGCTAAATTCTATGGGAAGGTGTGAGAAGGAGTTATCCTGCAACTAGGACTCCTGTCTGCTCAGATCACCTTCCCCTTATTTATGTTTCCTGTTACAGCAGTAACTGGGGGTGATCACAAAACAGTAGGATATTTATTTCCTGGTTTTAGCTGACTAATGAGCATGTAAGAGATACTTGCAACTTCCGTGGGCTTGCTCACGCTCTGAATTTCTCACTGCAGCTTGAATTGTGAGATCCTCTTCCAAAATCAGTGCAAGTTATATTTGCAACTGATTGCACACTTAAAGAAATAAAATGAAATGCTAACCTGAAAGTTTTCTTCAGTAACTCAAGGTACATAAAAAGTATTCTTTACTTAGTTTTGACAAAAGGCATAACTTATCAAATTCTATGGTTTCTTGATTATTGACTATCAACTGCTTCCAAATCTCGTCAATAGTGATTTGCATAAAAGAGGATAGGAAGGGAAGGGAGAGAAGAAAACTTACCAAAAATGGCTATCATATATAAAAACCAGTAGATAAATATAATACCTACTTGAAAATAGCAATAGCAATAATAATAATGGCAAATCAGACATGGATAGTACCAAATTTGCCTCCCTTCTTGCCACCTTACAGGATATCCTGTCTGGTTGCAGAAACAAAACATGGAAATGAATCAGTCGATAGAGGATTTTCTCCCATTGAAGATGTTGGTGACTCTGGGTTAAGCTGAGCATTAAGATGGATGTTCATAATCTGTAGAGACCAGTCACTCACCCTCCCTGCTACGGGATACAAACTTTTTACATGTGATAAAGAATGTCAGGCAAAAGGTAAAAGCATTTTATCTAACTTTGATAAGAAGCCACACCATAGGCTGACCTAAATATTTAATTTTTTCTACCACTGATACTCACTATTATTTGACTGCTGCCCCAACACATGACTTCTGCTTTTCTTAGTACACAGAAAATTAACATCAGAGCAGTTTTTTTTGTTTTGTTTTGTTTTTTATCTTTCTTTAAGGGAACATGGCTAGAAAATAAAGTAATAATTGTGATGAGGTAGAGCCACAAAAAAGAATCAGATTGCTCTATTCAAGAGAAATTCAGAGGTCATTAACAAATTCATACTGTGATTTTTTTTTCATTTCAAAGACATACTAATATGTTATTACAAACTTATCTTTAAAAACTTATATTTTTTAAAACAATGTAACTGAACCTGAATGAGGAATGAAATGACTCTTACATTGGTCAGCTTGATACAAATATGAAAAGGACCTGTGCTACAATCAGTTTAAGGTCTTTATATCCAAGCTTATTGAGAAGGACTTTCAATTTCCCCCCAAAGATAAACTTGGTACAGCAGGATACATGCTGTTATCATGTCAGAATCAAGATGCAGGATTCATTGGAATGAAATATTCAAAGAGAGGATATGAAGAAAGATTTATGTAATGCTAATTTCAGGCAGCTTTGAAAGTTAATGCTTGCCCAAATTTCCATGTCCAGTTTTTTGCACCCAAGGACCACGTGGTCAGCTCTGCTCTGCTCCTCGCTGTCACCAGCCACTTCTGTGACGTGTTGGCAGTGATTCAATAGTAAAGCGTGCATATTCTTTACTGAGCATTTGGGGGCTGCGGGCCGGCGGTGAGTTCTGACGTAAATGGAAAAAAAGAAAAAGTCTGGCCGTAACGCTCACCATCGTAGGCTACCTAGGTGTCCTCCCAGGCTCCCAGTGTGGGCACGCAGAGGCCACCCAAACTGCTGACATCGTTCACTGACCCTTCCAAAGCAATTGTGAGCCCTAATGATTTTGTTTTCGGATTTTGGAACTGAACTGTGCAGGGATTGGTTCCAATCCTGGGTGGTGCTGAGAAAACTCGGCTGCCCCAGAATTTGGCTGGGACCACCAGATGTGTTTCATGTGCGGGCCTTTTCCCATAATCTGACCAGCATGGTTTATGAATGTTCTGGGGAGCACAAAGCAGGTCCCAAAGGCTGAGAAAGGGCCATGCCCTGCTCAGCTAAGAGACCACACAGCCGTGCTCTCTCCCCTCTGAGTATTTATAGTTAGAAAACCACACCACCCCTCTCCTTCGGAAGCCGTGGGTGAACGTGGAAAAAAGCAAAGGACACAAATTGCATCCTACAGCTGAGAAAGCCTTACTCTTGGAAAAGCTTGAAAATAAATAAATAAAAGGGAAAATCCAAATGGGATCGCTCTTCAAACACACAAATGATCTTATGTTAACAGTTGGGATTAAACAGCTGTCTCGTGGTTATGTGATCATAACAGATGCCGTGTGCAAACGTTTCCTGCTAGCTTTGTTTTCCTTATTGCTGTTTGCGCAGTTCATTGGGCTGAATTCCGCTTAAGGGATACAGGTTTTTATTATCCTTCTGTGCTGTACAGGCAGCTTCATCATCTCTATAAGAGGAAAGGGGGCGTGTGAGAGGGAGAGATGGAGAGGAAATGGAGGGTGGGCTCTCAATGTCACATTGGAAATGATGTCATATGGATGAAATTCCAACACACTGCTTTATGACCACTTTGCTGTTAAAGTGGTCCCCAGTCCCTTCCCCTGTTTTGTGGAGGCTGTCCTCCATCCTACAGCAGTTTATGCGACTGGAATAGAATTTATAGAACATACAGAAGGATTTTGTTTTGTATGACTGATGGATTACAATGTTGTAATATCCCCATCTAGTCTGTCTTCCTCTCATACCCTCTGAAGTAAACTGTATTGGCTGATTTTTTTTTTCCTAGAAATTTCATTTCATCCTAGCAGTTGGGATTACCATCCTCATGTCAGCAGAGCGAAATGACGACGTCTCACTATTTTCTTTGGAACTTCAAAACTGAAAACTCATTTTGGCTAGAATAATTCTACTTGTTTGAACCAAAGTATTCGCCTGTTCCAAATTCATCTGCCACAACTCATAACCTAAGGTGCCTACCCAGAGATTTAACTCTATTACTTACATTCTGAATTTTTAAAAATATGGTATAAATGGCAGAAATGATGTTTCAGGAAGAGGCTGTGTTCAGGGTTTTTGGCCTGAGTTCGGCCTGTTCATCTATTTCCCTCTGGGATCTCATTTCTCATCCACAAAAGGTTGATCCTCATGCACTTGACATGTGTTCACTGGACACTAGTGCATCTGTGCTTTTGGAAATTTTGAATGGGGGAAGGAGGGAGCAGATTTGATTGCTTAGCACCTTGTCTTAAACATCGTGCCGTGTGAATAGAACACCATACCATGGCAAAAATTTCTACATCTATACTGCAGCAGAGGTTGCAATAATACACACACACACATTTAGGAAATGACTTCATTTGCCGTTTTGGTCTCATTCAGAAAATAAGTTTAATTGATTACTTTTGGGATCTTCCTAGCTCATCATGTAAAATCATCCCTTCTCTGATAAGCTGCCAATGCAATATTTCTGTTTTAAATATATTTCAAAGAAGCTTCATGCAAATTTAATGCTTCATCTTATTAACATTCCTGGAACTATTTTTCTAATCTTACAGAAAAGCGACTCAAGTCTATTCTCTAAGTGAGTACTATATCTGAGTTGCCCAAGTTTATACAAGTTATAAGGGGTAGAACTCATGCTTCCACCCACTGCAGGCACCAATGGCCACGTTGCACACAGACCAGGAAGGGTGTCCGCCCACAGGCCTGTGCTGTAGGTGTTGATGGCTTTTTTCCTGCGTGAGGGCATAGGCGTGGGTGGGTACCACTGCCTTATGTCAGGCTGTCTCTATCACCTCCAAATAATGCAAGCAAAGGTCAATAATCTTCCTCAGCCTTTCCACAATGCTCTAGTCTTACAGGAAAATGTTTTCTATGAGCCTGGAAGGACTGAGTATCAGCTCCAGTTGCGGCAATTAAACCTCAGAACCAAAGATCCTTCCAAGGAGATATATAGATGGCCAATAAGCACTTGAGATATCACTTCACAACCATTAGACTGGCCATTGTCAAAATAAAAACCAGAAAATGACAAGCACTGGTGAAGATCTGGAGAAACTGAAATTCCTGTGCATGTTGGTGAGAAAGTAAAATGATAAGATCGACATGGAAAACAGAAAGATCATATGATGTAGCAATTTCATATCTGGGTGCATACCCTAAAGAACTGAAAGCAGAGTCTTGAATAGATTTTGCACAACCAAGTTCATGGCACCATTATCTATAATAGCTAAAATGTGGCAGCTATCTAAGAGCTTTGATGGATGAATGGCTAAGCAAAATGTGTTATATAAATATGATTTAGTCTATTTGAACCACCAAAGCAGAATACTATAATCTGGATGAATTATAAGCAACAGAAACTTATTTCTCACAGTTCTGGAGGCTGGAAATCTAAAAGCAAGGTGGCAACATAGTTGAGGTTAGGTGTGGGACCTCCTCCAAGTTGCAAATTGCTGCTTTGTTGCTGTATTCTGTCACTGCAGAAAGAGAGTTGGCTGGCGCTCTTTTTTTTTTTTTTGTGGCACCAGGGATTGAACTCACGACCTTGTGCTTGCAAGGGCAGGCGCTTAGACCACTGAGCTAGATCCCCAGTGGCTGGCTCTCTTCTTATCAAGGCACTTTCTCACTCATCGATGAATGATCTCCCACAAGCCCCACCTCCAAACCACTACATTCAGCTAAGGGTTTCAACATAAGATTTTAGAAAAATTCAAATGCTCAGAGTACTTCAACATAAAGTGGAATATTATCTGGCCATAAAAAGTACAGATATATGCTATGATATAGATGAACCTGGAGGATGTGATGCTAAGTGAAATAAGTAGTTATAAAAAGGACAAATACTATATAGTATCTCTCATAAGAGGTATTCAGAGTAGTCAGACTCATGCAGACACACAAGAGAATAGTGATTGCCAGGAGCTCAGCATTTAGTGCATGTCGATTTTCTGTTTTAGAAAATGAAAACAGTTCTCAAGTTGGATGATGGTGATAGATGTGCAACAATGTGAATGTATTTAATGCCACTGGACTACACACCTAAAAGTAGTTAAGATATTGCATTTCATTTTTGTGTATGTCTTACTGCTATAAAAATGAATCAGACAAACAAAACAGAACAAAGGGCTGCCAATGTCACCTGAAATCTAGAAGCTGCCCTTAACATCTTGTGTTGCCCTTTCTGCATTCTATAAGCATAACACATACTCAGTTTTTAGGCATGATTAAGAATCCAAACACTATAGTGTGTGCAGATATATAGTACCTGTAAAAGTAGAAATCAGACCATCAGAGAGGTATGATTTGCTCTTTCCTTGATGAAAAAAACCTACCCCAAATCTTCATTTTTGTTCTTTTAAACTTGATACCAATTAAAATGCAAATCTTCCCAAGAGAGCATGTTTTAAGCATTTTCATCTTTGAATGAATTTCACATCCTTTAATCTTCTGTTTCTTTTTCTAAAACAAAGCTTTTTTTAATTATAAAAGCAATAAAGAAAAAAGGTTAATAGCTAATGTATACCAAGAGCTTTTACAGACTGTCAAGTTGGACATGAACAGCCCGACAGAAGGAGAAACATGACTGTAAGGATGCAGAAGAACCAATGCAGGAGGGCCCAGAAGAAATGAGAGATGGGAAAACTCACTTGGCAGTAAGAAAATGACAAAGACAACATAGTGAGGAACCACTCTACAATCAGGAAGCTGGTGAAACCAAAGTAAAAACACAGAACGATATACCTATCACAAGCAGGAATATTCAGTAAAAGGGTACACTCATAAAAGTAGCTTGTAAAAACATGAGAACACTTGGCATTTTGGAAATATTATCTGATAGCATGTCAAACATAAATATAATATTTTCCCACTCAACAGTTCTACCCTTAGAAATCTACCTCAAAAAATAAAATTCTCCTGCTTTTAGGAAATATGTAAGACTTATGCATTAGGATGCTCATGGTAGTATTCCTTACAATGCCACACAAAAAAGTGAATCCAGCAAGCTACATCCTTTTCATAAAATATTATGCAGCCACTAAAAAGAGGGTCATATCATTGAGTCAGACAGAATTCCATAAAGAAGAGTTCAAAAAACCATATGTGGGAAGCATAGACTATTTAAAAAAATAAGTATAATACATATACACATACATACATGCACATACACAGGGTTATACGTGCATAGGAATGTATGTGCTTGAAGATATGAATAAGAATTTTCACTAGGTAATTCATGCTATTTCCCTGTGAAGAATTGGCCTAATATGAGTAGAGAGGAAAAAAAATGGAAGATGAGTTTATAAGCTGGAAAGAGAATGAAAAATGGTGTCACCAAATGGAAAAATTTTCTTTTTGCATTTACTTATTGCTATGTGTGGGTATACTATAAAGGTATTTATATTAAATTTTTATTCAAAGATCTTTGCATTCCACAATGTTTACATTCTTTTTGTGGAGTAGATATACATACAGAACCCATCTTAATTTCTTTTTAAACCCCTTTCTCTTCTCTTCTTCCTATCTCCTTTGTCTCTTGATCTTTTTCTTATTTGAGAAAGATCTAGCTCCCTACTTCCTATTACCTAACTTTTACTTTACACTTTATATATAATTCATGTTTCTTTTATAACAGGGACTACATGATATTTAACCTTGTGTGTCAGATTTCTTTCACTTAACATTATGGTCTAAAGGTGCATCCATTTTCCTACAAGATTCATGTTTATGCTTCTTTATAGCAGAGTAGTACTCCATTCTGTGTAGATAACACATTTTCTTTATGCATTTGTTTGTTGGTGGACATACAGGCTACAGATTTAGTAGTTATGACTTGAGCTGCTATAAACATGGATGTGCACAGATTATCCTTCAGTGTTAGTTTTCCATCAGTGTGAAAAAATATGTAGGATAAGGAGGAAGAATTTATTTTGGCTCATGGTTTCAGAGGTGTTGGTTCATGGTTGCTTGGCCCTATTGCATTGGTTCTAGAGCAGCACAGTGTACCATGGCAGAAATGCATGGTGCAGGAGCTCTGCACAATTTACAGTGGCCAGGAAGCAAAGAGAGAAATAAAGTGGCAGGGGCCTAGTGTCATCTTAGAGGACACTTCTGCAATGACTCAGCTTCCTTCCACTAAGAACCACCTCTGAATGGATCTACTACCTCCAATCGTGCCATAGGTTGGCTACTGAGTATTTAGTACAGTGGGCCTCAAGGAGACAGTTAGATCCAAAGTAAAGCATCCGCCAGGTAGTATAGTTTATAACTCAATCCAGGCAGAAATGAAGCTTCAGAAGTTATACTTTTTCTCATTCTTAGGACTATTAGATTTTTCAGAGTTAAAAAAAAAATCAAAGACTTAAAATCAATAACTCATATCATTCAAAATGAGTGTTAATGATGCAAAAAATTCACTTGGAAATTTCTTTGTGAATTAAATATTTTGTTGCTTTGTATCTCTTTTAGGAGATGACCATGGCAGGTAGGATATAGTTTATAGCTAGTCTAGCACCCTGTCCAGAGAGTGTAAATAGCAGGGCCATCTGAAACAAGATTTGAATCAGAATGGCATTAGTCATCGTTTTTAGTAACCATACACAGCCAAATTGTACCACACAAAACTCAGTTCCTGTTTCTAGGAAAAAAATGTTAGTGAAAAGCAGCTAAGGAAAGCAACACAAGACCAATTCTTGTAATCCCCTTATTTGTTTGCCTAATTTACACTTTTATAATAGGAATCCAGCTTGTGAAGTGAACACAGGGGCTATCTTATGCTATGTGGATCCTACTCCTCATTTCTTAACTTGCTTCATCTATCAGTTGGCCAAAATATAAATGTGAATTTCTTTTCCAGCATCAAACTGCATAGAAAAAATTGGTACATGATTTGAAAATGTACTATGAAGAGTTTTTATACTAGAGGAAACTTGACTAGTGATGATATAGATGAGTCACCACTGACTTCTCAAAGACCTAGGTAGATGCTTCTCCATTCCAGTGGAAACAGCTGAGTTTAGTTCATTTTAGATTACTTTATGTTTTTTATTTATATACATATGATATTGACTTTAATAATTTAATAATCATTCCAGTTTGTCTATCTTTTCACTGAGATTTCTTGTAATGCTCTGGAGTCATTAAATGCATCTATACAGATCATTTTAAAACTCAATAAAATTTTCTTTAATTTTGTCTTTGATTATTTTTTCCTATTTCAGTTGCCCCATTTTTGTCTACAGAATCCTTGTTCTTAGACTCTGTTTCCATTTCTTTGTCAATATCTATTTATTTATTCCTATATATCAATTATCTATGAAACTCATGAAAATATTTTTAAGTGCTTTAGTGTTTGAAGTTTTTAATATCACTAGTGGAGTTTTTTGTGTTTTCTTTTTTTCAGTGCAGTTTCTACCCTTTGCTGTTAAGGATTTTTGCTTTAACTATGCAACTGCGTGCTTAGCTTATGGTATGGTATACAAGAATTAGATATGAGCTCAAGGATTCAGAATTAGATATTTCCTATTTTATAAGTTATCTTAGTTATTCTCAAATGGTCCTCATTTTTACAGATGCCAAAACACTAACATTTTGTATTTCCAGAAATACTGTTTAAAATATACATAAGTTTCCCATTGCTGCTGCAACATGGTTAGTAGCTTAAAAGAGCACACATTTTTTTTCTGAAGAGTTCAGAAAGTCAAAAGTCTACCACAGTTTGATCACCCTACATTCCTGAAGGTTCTACCACAGGACAATAGTGCCATGCCAAGGACTAGTGTTTTACACATAAACCTTTAGGGACTGCAGATTCACACTTCAGCAGGTTCTTAGCCAACACTTGTTACAGGACTCACACATCAAAAGTTCCTTCCAATTACCCTTCTAAAATCTAGTTCCTTTGCATTGTTTGTGATGGTTTGTTTGCATTTTCTCCAATAGAGATAGAAGGTTTGTGGGATGATTATTTTTTATTTGACTAAATAAGAAATTAATTATTTTCATAATTATTGACTAAAACTGAGTCAGTCATATCCAAAAGAAAAGTTGTCCAACCCTCCCTCTTTGTATTTCTTGTCTGATAATAACCTGGGTCCTTCACAGTCTCCATGATTAGACTCATGTGTCCCTTTTTGGCCTCTAGTAGGCCCCAAGTATTTAGCTTCTGTTTTTCTTGGGCCCTTTTCCCCTAAGAAACAGGATAAAATTAACACTGCTCTCAGTGGACTAGTAGCTTCCAATAAGAAGTTCAAAGATGCTCTAATTTTAATGATATAATAAAAAGAAATGAGGATTACAGGTTTTAACAAAGTTTATACCCATGGTAGACATTCTATACAACATGTTAAAAACATCTTTGTTTTAATGAAACAGGTACATAATATATTTGCCAGAGCTGCACTGATTTTTACCTCATTCTTCAAAGGTTTAGAACGCTTTTGTCTTCATGGCCCCAAAGTTTCAGTATTTAAAAGTAAAAACTTCTTAGTTTGGGCCTAAGGAATAGAGTCTGCCTAAACTTGCATGCTGCACACTGAATTAAACTACTTGGTCTAAAGCCTGAAACATTAGAAGGATCCATACACACTCCTACCTTGAAACAACCTTTTAATTTTCTAGTCATGCACAGGGTCCCAGGCTGTGCACTGTGATTTTACTGAATGGAGGAAATTTTCCAAAAGCTCTTGAAGATTCCCTGTTAGACTTACGTATAAATATGTAATAACACTTTATACATTTTGCATGACTCCAAGGTTTTCCAGACAGTCAAAGATGGATGTATAGCAAACTATCTTAAAGGGAATCCAGGCTCCTTTCACATTAGATTAGTACTTCTCTGACTGGCACAACAAAGTGAACTAGAAGCACACTGTGAAGATTATAACACCCACAGCTGGTATTATTCAACAATTAGAAAAGCACCCTTTTCCCAATCATGTGAATTGGTCCATGGCCATTAGGAAGAGATACTTGGGACTCAATATGGAGTTAATTATCATTCACTCATTTACCAACCACATCCTGCATGTCTGCTCTGTAGTGGGCATTTGTTATGTACTAGGCATACAATGGTGACCCAGCAAGTAAAGTTGCTGCTCTCTCAGTCTTGTAGGGTTAGGAAAGAGTTATAAAATTAGCAAGTTCTGCCAGGCGTGGTGGCTCACGCCCTGTAATCCCAGCACTCGGGAGGCTGAGACAGGAGGATCGCTGTGAGTTCCAGACCAGCCTGGGCTACAAAGTGAGCTCAAGGCCAGCCTGAACAGCATAGTGAGACCCTGTCTCAAAAAGACAAGGGCAGGGGATCTAACTCAGTGGCCTAAGCATCTGCCTGGCAAGCACAAGGTCATGAGTTCAACTCCTGGTGCTGCAAAAAAAAAAAAAATTAGCAAGTTTTAAAATGTAGAACTAAAAGTAATAAGTAGTACACAGCATAATACATGCATCCAAAGACCAGAGACTATTTAAATTACAACCAATTGGGAAAAGAAAAACAAACTGTGATATACCCATACGATAGGATCTTACATAGCAATAGAAAGGAGTGAATTACTACTATGTGTCATAACATTTTATTATTAAATCTGTATATTTCTAAGATTATGCTGAATGAAAGAAGCCATTTGAAAAAGGCCATATAGTATAAAATTCCATTTCTGTGAGATGTCTGAAGAAGGTAAGTTTACAGAAACAGGAAGTAGATTAGTCAGTTGGTAGAGTCAGGGTGAAAAAGAAAAGTGACTCCAAATAAGCTTGAGGGAATGTTTTAAAATTGAGTAGTGGCAATGATTGCACAACTCAGTACATTTACTGACAATATAAAACACTGAACATAAGTCTAAAACAGGTAAATTTTATAAGTAATACTTCAATAAAGTTGTTCAAATATTTTAAATAATGTAGGCAATAATCTATAGGAATTATTACTTAAAAACAAATATTGGTTTAAAGGAATATTGGTGAAGAGTTTTAAATGGTCAGTGTTTACATAAATACGTGTATATATATTTTACATATGCAATACAAAAATGTATGCACACATACATATACAGTCATATATGTATACAGATGTATATATCCTTTTATATATGTGCATATATGTGTAAGTATGTCCTTTAATAAGTTCATCGGTTCAAGTGTTGTTGAAGTAATAATATTTAATGGAACCCTAAAGGGGAAGAAATACTCAACCACAACAAGTGAGTAGGGAAGAATTAACTAGGGAGCAGGAAAAACTGCAAAAAGGTTCGAGGGTGGGAAATTCTAAATTCTTTCTGAAAAACTGGAAGGAAACCTGAGTGAGGGTGTATGATGTTCTCAGGGGCCACGTGATCCAAATTAAGGAGTTTAGATTGAATTTCGTCCACCAACTCTGTTGACGGTGGAGCTTGGATCAGCACAGCTATGAGTTTTATTTCGTTAGAGTAACCTGTGATTGAACAAGGAAAGAAAAATTGGGAAAAACAGACTAGACATCATTCTATGCATCAAGAGGAGAATTATGCTATCTGGGATTAGGATAGCAGTGGTAAAAATGGACAGAAATTTTATGCTTGAGATAAATACAACCACAACTGCTTTGAGAGCAGGGTTCTATAGAGGAAAGTAGAGTGTAGTTAAAGATGATTCCAACAAAAAGACCAAAGTTGAGGTTGCTAAGATTAGTGAGACTGAGGTAGGTACAATTTCCAGAAGTGAGAGGGTCAAGAATGCTTTGTTGGATATACTAGGTTTAAAGTAACTATGGAATCAAAAGAGGATGAAGTAGATGAAGTGACTAAGTAGGCAGCTGAAATATAGGACTGTCAAAGAGATTGAGGAAGAGAAACAGAGAGGCTAAAGCAAACACAGGAGGGTCTGATCCTAGTAAAGAATCCTAGGAAAGGGAAATTTTGAGAATGAATGATGCCAACTGCTATTGCTATGGTGAATAAGATGAGGATTGGCAAGTGGAGACCAGGGCAACTGATGCAATTTCTGTAGGGTTAGTGGTGGGGATGGAAGGGACGAGGCATGACAGCCGTGAGAACATGAGCCTGCATATAAACATAACTCAAAGTGCTTCATGTGAAGGGATGTTGAGGTCGGTGGCAGTAGCTTTAGGGTGATAAGCTTTAGGAAATGTTAGCATATCAGTGAAGATTAATATAGGCTACAGTTGATATGAAATATAGCAACATTTTAAACTTGATATCTATCCTCTCCCTGCCTCCAGTTAATAATGTTAGAAAGTAAAAAGTGGAGGAGAAATGGAAAACTCAGATCGCCTCACTAAGGTTGCTTCCAAGTAGTTTAGCACTTCATGTGTTTACTTGTTCACATAGCCACACCTAAGTATAAGAGAAATGGGGATATTATTCATTCCAGATGTCTGGGGAACAAAATGCAAGAATTGATCAAGATTTATAGTTCAAAGACTTATCAAGAGAGAGACAGTGGACATTGGAGGTAATGATCATTTTACAAAGATCAAGTTTGAGTTATGTTTATTTTGTGTGTGTGTGGAGGGGGAGGATTAAGTGTTTATACTTTTTAGTTTCTATACTAATGCAGAATTGCAGGAGCGTTGGAGGAGGATGGTAACATATCAAAGTCATCAAAATTCTTCAGAAGGATGAGGGAATGAGATTCAGAAACTTAATAAAGGAACTGGCCCTTGAAAGCAGGAGGAGAGGGGCTTTTACCAGGGCAAATACAGATGAATTTGGTGTTCAAACAACTACATAAAAGATGAAGGATTTCCCAGCTAAAAGAATCTATTTTCCAGAAGGTAGAATCAAGGTCAGCCTCAAGTAAAACGCAGATTTGAGAAAAGAGACAGACATGGTATTATTTTCTTTGAGCACTAACTTAACATGAAAGCTTTGTAGACACATAGGGCAGGGCCTCCAGTCCAGTTAAGGCTTAAGATTTTATTTAAAGCAAAACTGACAATAAACAGGATCAGCTAATAATGAATGAGCAAAACTACTCAAACAAGTAGTATAAAGAAGGTGTATGGTGGAATTAATACATAGTTGGGTGTACTAGGCAAGCACTAAGAGACACTAAGTCATGCAAAGCTTTTGCAGAAATTTACAAGGACCTTCACCATTAGTATCATCAATCAGTTCCAATAGCAACTATTTATTTACCAAATACCTCATTTACATAAGGTTTTTGTTGTTGTAAGGATTGATATTTTATAGCTTTACTTTGTTGTTCATTAAAATTATTTTTAGCTTTCACAGTTAATGGGATGTTTTTATGTACATATAAACTTGCTTCTAATTTAAATCCATTTCCCCAAATGTTATTACTTTTATCTTTGGCAGAAAATAGTCCTGCAATTTCCTCATAGATCATTTCATACTCTTGCCATCTTATACCTTTGTGTCTGTAGAACAATTTTTCTAACCATATCTCAGAATTATATTGTTTATATCATTGAGATTTCTCTTCTCTGGTCCCTCTACAACTACTGCATCCTTTTTTAAAGTATAGGACCCAAGCTGAATGTGAAGTTTCAGTAGAATGAATAAGATAAATTAATTTCTTATTTGGTATACTGTCTAAAGAGCATGGTAAAGGTTTCATTTCTTTAACATGTCACTGAAGGAAAGACAAAGAAAGACAAGGAGGTAGCTCTACAATTCAAACATTCCAGTCATGGTAAAAGTTGGATGATTCTCAATAAGCTGCTATTATGGTTTGTGTAGATATCCCCCCAAAGCTTCATGCAGTCATAGTTTCTTTTGGAGGTGGTTGAATCTAGAGTATGTGATTGATTCATAATGCAGTGCTGGGATTAAGGGTGATGGGATTAAGAGTGGGTGATTGCTGGACCAGTCCACTTACTGGATTGGCACTGCCCAAATCCCAGTAGACTGCCTACAATATAAGGGACACAAAGAGGCTTGGCTCTCCCCCATGTTGCTTTCATTGCCTTATGAGTCCTATGAACTGTTCCCTGCCATGCCACCCTGCCTTAGAGCCAGCCAATTTAGTGCTAAAACCTCTCAAACTGTGAGCTAAATAAACCCTTGATCCCTTAACTTTGAGTGTTGGCATTTTGTCCTAGCAATGAGAAAAGTAACTAAGACAATTGCTTAGCAGTTAATTTGTATTTCTAGTTGTACATTGTTCTCTTGAAGGGATTTGGCAATGGAAACTATGTTCTCAGGTCAATATAATGTAGATAAGAACAACTAAGATGGTTAAGGACCAGGAGTCTTTCCCTTTGCTCTTTTACTGACACTTTATCACATGGGTATAAATCATAATTGAAAAATTGGCATTCTTTTCCTATAGAAAAACCCTAAAAGGAATTGTTAGGTTCTCTTATATGTTTACTTCATAACTGAATTTTAATATAAACATAAAATTCAACAATATAACAGTGATCATATTTTCACACGAATGATGGCATTTATTTTCATCTGGTTTAGACTAAAAACTCTTTTCCTTGATAGCAGGATGCTAACAGTATACAAGAATTCCAACTTCTCATCCCTGCCAACACTTGTCATTTGGGGAGTAAGGGATAAATGACAGTGACAGACATCCTAACTGTGTAGCATCCTCTTACTGTACATATGATTTGTAGTTCCTGACAGTTAATGACGCTAGACATATTTTCACATATCTATTAGATATATGTATATCTTTTTTGGAAGAAAGTCTACTCAGTGTTTATTTTCAAAATTTGATTATTATTTATTTTGCTAATAAATTGTAAAACTTCCTTTTACATTTTTGAAATTCATATCCTTTTTGACAAATGGTTTGTAACTATTTTCTCCTACTTTATAGAGAGAATTCTGCTATTTTACTTTGCTGTGCAGAAGCTTCTTTTGTTATTTTGACAGAATATTGTTTATCTATTTTTGCTTTTGGACTCTTGTCCAAAATGTCGTTGCCCAGGCCAATGGCATAATACTTTTTCTTTTCTTTTTTTTTTTTCAAAAAGTTTTACAGTTTCAGGTCTTGGCTTTAAGTCTTTAACCCATTTTGCAATGAGTGATATAAAACAAATGTCTGATATAATTCTTTGTGTATATCCAGTTCTTCCAATATCATCTGAAGAGACTGTTCTTTCCCCATTGCATATGCTCGGCAGCCTCAGTCACTAACAGTATTTGCCTGTATTTATTTTCATGCTCGCTGATCTGTGCCATTACTCTATATGTCTGTCCAGATTTCTTTAGTCTTTAACTACTACTAAGCTACCCCTTATCCATTTCCTAGGACCTGCACTGATTACCAAGACCTTATCCTGTTATGTTTGATAATGACTTTTATCACTGGGAAATAATTACATTTCAGACTATTATCATGAGAAGTAACTCAAGTTGCCAATGTTATTTTATATTTAATGTTTAATTTCCTGAACATAAGTTTAATTTGTGGTCATCTCCAAAAAGTAGAAAATAATTTATTGGATTTGATCTCAATTTGCTTACCACCACATTGTACCAATGAGATGGCAACATGGGGTCCTGGAGGGTCCTAGCTTCATAAGTCTCCTTCAGGCAGATATCTAGCCTCTGGGAATTAGGAGTGCCCCAGGTCCCATGTGTGTAACACTTAAAACTCAAAACTACCTTTTCCCTTGCCTCATTAAAAAATGTAAAATGTGCATTTATAATTGTGTGTGTGTATATATATATGTATATATACACATATATAGACACATGTATAATTTATATAAATGTTTCCATATGTGTATACACACACACATATATATACATATATATATATATAGTACATTCTGGTTTCCACTCATTAAAATCTAGAAGGTCTACTATTTTAAATTTTTTTCATTAGTTATCTGCAAAGCAAATGAGAAGTAATGATAACATCTATTTTTTTGAAGACAAAGGAAGTTCCTTTTGCCATTTATTCTGAAATACTTCCTTGGTTTATCACCAGACGGAAAGTTGCAACCTTACTAACATCTTCTTGGATTTACTTTTCTTCAGATAATTTCTTCTGCATTGGCAAAGCAACTCCTTATTCCGGGTGATGTCCCAAATGATCAGGGGGGGACTGTACTTTATACTTGACTCCCCGACCATGCCCTAGCGACTACATCTAGTATGTGAAGAAAAGGATGTCTCTATTTGCCTTTGTCTTTAAGAAAGTGAGTAATTGTCTCTCTCCTTGCCTATTTCCTCCATGGAGAATTTACTGGCCCAAATTTTTAAAAAAGCTCCTACCACACTCCCATTTGCAGTAAGTGCAATTAGTTGCAGGTACAAAATTTGGAGCAAAGAGGTCTCTCGTGGCCTCTTGTGCCTGCGGTTATCCAACTGTGGCTGCAGTTTTTCAGTGCACAACTGATTGCACCCACAAAAAGAAAGGATAAACTTTGAAAATGGTTCCCTTTAAGACAGTTGGGGGATTGCATGCCTCCGCTTGGCAAATTGCAATCTGTTAGAGAGGCACAGCCATCACTCTGGCTGGCACTGCAACGCTGAAATCCAGGTTAGGCACCTCAGGTGAGCTGGAGGCTTGACTGGAGCACAGGTGTCTGGGCTGATGGCTGCCCCCTTGACCTCCCCTGGCTTCACCAGAAGTAACTGGTGGATGATGCATTAGTATTTAGCATTCCTGACTCCATCTCCCACTTAGTTCACCAGTTGCTTTCCAAAAGGGTTTGATGAAAGAAGCTCAGTTATACTGTCAATATAACATATTTAACCAACTCTAAATTTGCTTTAAAGAGACAGCTACAAAGATTGACTTTTGCAAAGTGACTCACCCCACCATGCGGCAAAGGCATCAGTTGGCTTCTGAATGTTATTAACTGTGTCACTGAGTACATAAGAAAGGGTTTTGAAGGAATTCCAGTGTGAATCCACTAATTCAATAATTCAATAACATAAATTCAAGTAATGGATATTAATACTATGCTCAAAACATGCTCACAACTTTTATATCTCTTTTTGCACCAGACAGCGCATGCGTTGTGAGAGGCTCCTGATGAAATAATAAAACCCAATTCTCATCTAGAAAAAAGAATCATTATGGGAGGATGGTAATTTACTTTATATGACCTTCAATTGATTATTCTGTGACTGCTACACAAATATCACAGGGGCTATTGATCGTAAAACCTACCAAATAGATCTCTAATAGCTTTTACTGGGCAAAAATAATTATGCTTGCACTGTGGTCAAACACACATAAACCCATGTGGAGGTATTAATGTATGGTATTATTACCCATCTGTCGGCAAGGTACGGAGAGGACCCTTCTCAGGAACACACTCTGTCTAAGCCCCATGAAAGTTCAATATCCCAGCCAGCAATTATAGCCGGTTATTCTGAAAAAATTGATTACTGTAACTAAAAGCTAGAGCTGGAAAGCAGAGGCTGCAGCTGCTTAATAAAAGTAAAATAATAAGAGATATCCTAATTGAGTCCTGCTGCAGTGGCTTGGAGGATGCAGAAATTGAATTTCCTTGTGGTGCTGGCAGCAGAGTAACTTTTCAGAGTCAAGAGCTTTTTATCTAGCCCAGATCAAGATCAATGATCAACACCCGTAAAAGGTCAAGGTGTCCAATCAAAGAACGGATCATCTATCTCTCAAAGAAAAGTGTATAACACAATCCAAAAATGCGGTGCGGCTAGCCACGGAGAGCAAGAAAAGCCAAGGCAGAGAGAAACTTTGGTTCCACTTTGGTGAACAGGAAGAATGTTTCGCTCATACAAATTGTGCAGCCAGACTTGTGCTATCGATGCAGGGCAACTCAGGAAGGCCTCAAGCAGATGAATGCAGGCCACAGACTGAACAGGTTCACTACGCCACCACGCTGACATGGAGTGCTGACAATGGGGGAGTTTTGAACATTTTGCAGCGAGGCTGTCACATGCCCTCCACCCTCCAAGTTCAAATAATAAGATAAACAATGTTTCACTAGCAAAAACCAGAAAACGAAAAATCCTTCTGTCAAGGCATTTAAGTGAGAAACGATAAGCTTCTAGCAGCCAGAATGATCAAAATACTAACCAGAGACAATACCTGAGGGGAAGGAAAGAAAGACAGAGAGGGAGAGGCAGAGAGAGAATGAGAATGGGTAGACGCGTTGCGCATCTATGCGTTTGCATGAGTGGGGAGTAATGACTGTATCTCTTGGAATAGATCAGGATAACATCTCGTGAATCCCACTCATGCATTCCATGAAATACAACAGAATTGGAATGTGCAGCTATAAGGCTGTGCCTTCCATCGATGGGTAGTTTTCCGAAGTATTTACGTTCTGAGAGCACCTCAAAACCATCGCATTAGAATATTGATCTCGGTATTAGTCCATCTAAATAAATAAATAAATAAATATCACTCCCAGGGGCGGGGGGAAGGGGATGGACTTAGAAAAAAGAATCCTATGAGTGAGGGGAGGAGCCTGGAGCTTCCCAAGTGTGCCCCTCCTCTTCCCACAGCGAGGTGACTCACTTCTCACTTGGTTATTTCTCTTCTTTTCTGGCATTATCAGACCCAGTTGTCCAAGGTAGCGGAATTGAAGCCAATGCTTTTCTCTCTGTTTTATGATTTATAATTCAGAAGCAAAACAGGCACAGGGAGTTGAGGGTGATCCCTGTAGCTGTGGTCCCTGTTATGGTTAAAGAAATATGCGTTTCTAAGAAAGCTTGAAGCCTCTGTTGTTTTCCAAGGCCTCTCACCAATGTAATCCACGTCTAATGGACACTCTCCTGGAACATGTTGGGGATGGGGCTGCTGCTTGAAGTTCTGATTCTGCCTGGCCTAAGCCGTTCTCAAATTCCATGACAGAGTGGATGTTCAGGATCCTTTAAATCAAAGGGAGATACTGAGCCCCAGTATAAAATCCATAACATGTGGGCAGCGTTTATCTTAGCTGTACCCCCAGGCAGTAGCGGGGGGGCCGCCAGCCCGCCTGGAAGCCCACAAAGTCCAGGTGGTTACAAATAGTTCGCCTACTTGGAAAATATTCCCTGTCGTTCTAGGTCCTGTGGATTTTTTTTTTTTTGGTTGGTTCGTAAGCTTGTTTTAATGGTTACAATCTGGTTTTATGACCCTTTGGGGTCTAGGTCAGGTTTTCTATGGGGTAGGCCTTTTTATCCTATGGGGATGGTTTAATCTCGAGCTCTATGTTAACACTGTCATTTGGTCTCAGGGCAGTACTTGGCTTGCAAACTCCATCCTGGGTTAGTACCAGAAAGAGCCACAGAGCAGAGGCCACACGTTCTCTCAGTAACACATTCTCAGTCGCGCTTCCCCTCCAAAGGTAAGCATGGGGACCCCTCCACGTTTTAGAAGCGGAACCTCGAGAGAGGGCCGCTCCGCCCTCAAATCCGTGAAAGGCAGACCCTAGCACACCAGGTTTGTAAGTCAAGGGAGGATCTGGTCCCCCAACTTTGAGGAGCCGCCACACCCCGGCTGCCAGCCGCTGGCTCAACGCAGGCAGGGTCCCTGTCACCCAGCCTACCTGTGGCGTAGTGGTCTTGGAGAACGCAGTGGCTCCCGGGCACCGCAGGCCCTCGAGGCGCGGCGGCGCGGCGGCACAGGGAGTGCGCGCGGCCCGCAGGTGTGGCCCCACCTGGCGCCCATTGGCCGCGGCTCCTGCGCGGTGGGAGGAGACAGGTGATGGACGCGCGGTCCGCGGCCCGGCTGGGAGCCCCGTGGCGCCAGCCCTGGAGATACCGCGCACCGGCGCAGCTAGGTGTCCGACTCGACTCGGGAGCAAGAGCCCTGTACAAAAGGATCGGGCTTGGCACGTCCAGATTTTGAATATTAGTTTCTATTGTATCTCTGTGGGAGAAAAGAAAACGCACTATGCGAAAGTGGAGGGGAAAAGAGCCCTGCATAATTTCCGACTAATGTTTCACAAATCATTTCACCCTCAGAACCATCCACCGGCCCCCTCTTCCCAAACCGCAAACAGTTTAAAAATCTTGTCATTACTGTCAGTGTCAGTGATGCCCTTCCAAATCTGAGAAATAATGTATCAGACCCACGGAGATGCAATTTCCATTTTTTTTTCAGGCAGTGTTAAAAGCACAGAAAATTGGCATAAAAATTGTTATGAACATGGTCTATTTTGAAGAAAAAAAATCCTAGAATAGGAAAATCTTTGAAAATAGAGTAGTTCAGTGGTTGCCTGGATTTAGAGGGGGACGGACTGGGAGATGGTAGCTGGAAGGTAGAGGGCTTTGTTTTGGGATGAGAAAAATGACTTAAATTTGATTGTGGTTATAGCGGTACAGACTTGTCAGTGTGCTAACATCAACTAAATCCTACGTTTTGAGTGCATAAGTTGTGCGGTATGCAAATTTTTAGTTTAATACAGATATTTTATTTACAAAAAAGAAATTGGCTAAAAAAGGAAGGAGGCTATATTTTAGATATTCTAAGCAGGATAAAATGTAGAATAATTGGCTATTATATCTAATACAATTTTTCTCAACTAGAATAAGATACAATAGAAGGATATGTTTTAGATATATATTTTGCACATTAGAGTGTGTAAGATTTTCATAATTGATCTGGCTTCTGTGTGTTTAAAAGTCATGAGCAATTTGAATGTTTTGTTTGGCCTCATAAAAAGATGAGAGCACATGCAATTCCGTTTAAGAATTATCCTTTTGAAAACTCATTAAGCTGAGAGGAGAGATTGAGACAGACAGACAGATAGCAAGGGAAAATATGTCATGAGCCAACGTAGAAATGGTGCTGGTAGTGAGCTATTCTGTCACTTGTTTCTTCTTTGGCAATTGAAGGACAGGCCCATTCACGGCAAGCATTTCTCCTGCTGAAGGTAATATATCTCATGTCAAGGAAAGAGCTGGTCCTGCCTCTGTGTTGATTCATTTGCCTCCGAGAGCAAAAAGTTTAGAGAAACAGTTGGCTATTTTCATATGAGGAAAATGTTGCATTATTCTGTACTCACCACTAACCCCGCGCAAGAACTGAAGTCACATTTCAAAGAGCAGTGAGTAGACTTGTACATGTCAGAGATGCATGTCATCTAACTGGGTTTGAAACAGTGTGTAGGAATATGTATTGCTCGCTCAAATACCACATTTTAGTAATATAACAATAAGTTTAGAAAGAAAAAAGATTAAAGAAATCTAATAATCCTATCAGGCTAACACAGCATATACAAAAATGCACACTTCAATTAAATTCATGTATGTTTCAGTATTTATAAAAGAGGATATTTGAATTGTGTGGATTCTTCATATGCTGGGAGTGTTTTTAGTATTATTGGAGGATAGTCATATTAATTGGTTTTACTAGCAGCATAATCTTTCACTCAGTGAACATGTGATTTACTTAACCATTTCCATGGTGTTGAATATTTAAGTTGTTCCCACATTTCAGTAAAAATAAACAATACATTAAAGATCGTCTTAAGAAAAAAATTCTTTTTTTAAATGATGAATTTTATGTAATTTTTATGGTGCAATAAATGAGCTATGTTTTCTGAAATATTTTGATAGTTTTTAACGTTTTCCAGCTACTTACAAAATAAAAAAAAGCTGTGGCATTCTATCCTGCCAATAATAAAGGATTGTATCCCATTTTTTCAGTTTTATTAGGGGTAAAAATTGAGTATATAAATAGGTATCAAGGCATACAACATGCATTGAGTGTATGCGTACATTGTAAAAAGAAACATGTATACGAAGTATACATTATATTTTAAAGTATGTCCAGTGTTATTTGAGATTATATTAGTAAAATTACTTGTTAATGCAGCGAGTTGAAATGATTTCTTTGATATTCATTTTCTTTGGCTATTAACAAAGTTACTCTTTTGGTTCCCTTTTAAAATTGATTTTTCTTCCTTTTTTGGAATTTGTCATTCTTATACAGTTTTTGAAGTAACTCAGAAATCAACATAAAAAAATGAAATATAGCATTTTCACAAATCAGTCTTTTATAGTGTTAATTTTGAACTAAGGTGGAAATTCTGGTAAGCACAGTAAGTAATCACTGACGAAATTGGGTTAAGTTGCAGCTTGAAATGATCTTTTGAATTGAGGTTTCCAGCAAGCTTTTGCTTTCCCTCAATAATGGCACATAAAATGATATTATCATCTAAGAAATTACCCCAGAAGCTTAAGATATGTTGTAGTAAACTGTATTCTCTTGTTAGGAAACTCAGAATTGTTGATCTTTGCACTAGCTTTCGTTCTAGGCTGAAAATGCGTGTTGTTTTCTTAAGCTGTGATGTGGTCCTTTAAAAACACCTTCCTGTGTTCTGGCACCTTCCACAAAAGCACCACTGCCCAGTAAATAAAGTAGCAGCCCATGTCCCTTTTAGCAAAAGCTATATATCTGTTCAGACTTGTAATTTGCTCCGTTTATATCCTTTGCCCTTGAACTCTGGTTATTAACGCAATGTTTCTCCAAATGATGCCATATAACTCTGCTCCGAGCACATTCACGGTGACACCACGCAAACATTCTAAGGGCCAGGGCCAGCTGAGGAAGGGAAAAAATGATGGCTGAGCTGTGAGAGTTGCCATGCATTACTCAAAATGGATCGGCTGTAAAACTATGACTGTTAATATTCAAATTGTGACAGGCCAGAACCAGATTTGACTGCTAATACTCGGAGGTTTGCTTGGAAAGCAATTTAGCAAAATAGCCTTGTTTAAAAAAAGCAACAGCCAGAAGACTTCTCCCAAGAAATGAACTAAAAGGAAAAAAAATCTATCAAAGGATTTAAGGCAGGTGTCCTAATTATACACCTTAAAAAATTCTTTATGGTGGATTTTAGAGGTAGGAGTGGACTTTGTTCCACTACAAAGTGCAGATTTTATATAAAGTAAGCCTCAGGCCAAATTTGTTTGTGAATTGGCAATAACATACAAGCATTTTTATATCATATGGCATATCTTCTAGAAGGACTATTGACTGGGTTTAATACTACTTTCATTTTAAAAATAAAAATTTGCTAATTAATATCATCTGGAATTTCGGACAGGGAGTGGGACCAGTCTCCCTTTAGAATATCTGAGAAGCGGATACACTGATTAACCAAATTAATAATTTAGGTAAGAGCACAGAGGGTCTGCACAACCTACTTTGTAACGGAAATTGTTCTTCCATATTTTAGAGAAGGGCATTTATGAAAGAGTTCCTTTTCTTTGAAATGAGAAAATCACACACTTGGAATACTGTGCCCCATAAACAACCTTTGCACATTAGAGTATTTCAAAAACTTTTATTTGATCCAAATTAATGCTTGCAGAACATTATTTTCTCTGAAAGATCTTTATTTTAATTGATTCACGTTAAAGTGATTTTTACATTAATGTCTTTTTTTTTCATTTTATCCTGAAATAAATCCTTCATACCAATAGGATTTACTGTGTACCACTCCTTCCCCAAACATATAATGCAGTTCACATGAAAACGTTGATGAGAATAAGAAAATAATGTACCATCAAAAGTTGAATTTTTATTCTGGGATGTAAAGTTATTGTGAAATCTCTAGGCTTATGCTACATTGTTAGTATCTTGTGTGTTTAGAAAGTAGTAAAAAGAAGAAACACTTCTAAACACTCCAATTGACTATACTATTTTTTTATTGTATGTACAAACACATGCATGAGTATTGTCAACAGAAAATGGGTAAATTGTATATGCCCAAGAATAATAAGCACTTTCACCTCCAGATGTTAGGTGTTCTCAGTTAAGTTGAGCATTATTTCCAGAGGGAAGTGAATTCTAGGTTCCAGGTAAGCTATTAGGAATACTTGAGAAAGAATTCTTTTCACATATATAGATCTGCCTATATGTTTTTCCTATTCTTTTAATGGATTGTCCCTAAATTAAAAGAGGTTTTCTACACTTAGTCAGTGCCACAGATCTTGTGACCTAAATGATGTTGGTATTTGGTGAAAAGATTAAAAATATAGATATGGAAATTTTAAAAGGTTTCTGAGAAACCTAGGCTTTCATTCTGATTGGATGATCAGACTTAAGAGGTAGACACCTTGAATATATTCTTCACCTTTGCATCGCCACTTGTTAAACACCTGATGGACACCCCCTCATCTATTTATTGAATTAAATGCATAAATGGATGTGGGTGAATGCTTATTGTTTTACATTATTTGATTAAAATCTGATGTAATTATGAGCTTTATAATATTAAGTGATTTTCATTCATGTAGCACTCCAGTATAATTTCTTATTCTTAAAACTTCAGAATGTTTCTTTTTATGTGTATTTCCAATCATAAAATGATGACTGTTCTGTGCTGATAACATTAAATTTGATAAACTTAGCTTCTATGTTCTCTTTCATTATTATAGCTAAATAATTGTTAAAACTGTAAGAGATGTTAGATGTGTATTTGCATACTATTGAGGAAACTCACAGTGTTTGTTAGAAAGCATGTATTTAATTCTCGATAGAATGAGAGTATCATTTTATTAAACATTCTGAATGACTTGAAATTTGCTTATTCTCCACAAATTAAATCTTGGATTGTCTGTCTTGGTCTCATAATTAAATATACTATATACAGTTCAGATTGTATGTAGTATAATTGTACCAAACATAGTTTTTAACATTTATTTGTGAAATATGAAGAATATCCATCCCTGATTCTGCCCCTTACCCATTTCCCCTTTTTCTGAAATCAAACGCTTTCTATCTTTATCTTGTATGCTTTCATATTTCACTTCCATCTTTTAATATACTAGTTATTTTTCTTTTTCTTCTTAGTATTATTTAGTCTTGCACATATTCTATTGACTTTCCAAGAAGACATGTCTCATTTTACTATCCCTGTCCCAAATTATCTCCATACCCTTATTTTCTGAAGACAGTTATATTGCAATTTTTGTTGAATAAATATGGTGAGTATACTGTTACCAATAAATCCTACTGAGGGCTGGTCTAGGAAGTAAATATTATTGTTTTGGTCAATTTCTATTATTCTTAGTGCTAAAAATTGCATTATCTGTTTCCTCCTTATTTTTAGTTTTCGAGGTAGTTGCCACTAAATCTTTCCTAAACTTTCTACAATCTGCCTTCAATTGCACAGGTCTCTCCC
>RJWT010007484.1:0-27553 GCA_004365215.1 Cuniculus paca | reverse complement strand
GAGAGGAGAGCAGTAGCATGGCTTGGCTTTTTTGTACATATCCGTGGTCCAGAATGACCCATATTCCTTCGGGATTTTCATACAGCAAGGAGTCTGGCCCATTGCAAGGATAGGTATTTTGAGAGTGAAGTGATTAGAGACTGCCGCAGAGGAACAGATACGCAGTGTGTAATTAGAGGTGGTGCACATTGCAAGTGACTACAGATGAAAACAGCTCAGTGGGGACAGAGGGCTGATGCTGCGTCCCAGCGCCATGCTTGTGTCTTTTACTTGCAGGGGTTTATTCTTTCTCTCTGGCCCTTATGTAGCCAGTAGTAGAGTCGTCTGAGGAACAGATAAGCCCCTGGTCAGAAAAGCTGCCTAAAGTCAATTCAGTACTAATTTTGCTGGTTCGGTGCCCGAAGTGGGCTTGGCTAACCTTGCCAGCGGCCCCCAAGAGTGGGTGTCCTGAGGGTGACCCTGCTGGCTCACGGCGCCCCTTTGTGATTCTAGAGAAGGAGAAGCTGTGCAGGTGATGAGAAACGGGGCAGTGGTTAACAGCTTGGTCCCTAGCTCTGACAGCACCGCTTCCCTGGGGAGCGGAGGTGCCGTTCCTGTCTTCAGTGTGGCTGTGTTAGACGTACCGCAGTGCCTTTCCTGCAGGGTGTCGTCAGAGCAGCCAGCGACAGCCTGGGGTTTGCTGTCAAACAGCTTCCGAGTGTTCTGTGGGTTTGCAGACAGCGCGGGAGGCTTTGTGTGTAAGGCTGTGCCCTGCTTTTTGGCTTCTGATGAGTAATGTAAAAGTTCCTAAGTGAAGCTGTTCAGAGCAAGTTAGCACCCCGAAAGATTTCTGTTGGTGCAGCCTTAAAAAAGGTGCATCTCCTGTGTGCATGGAGCTCACACGCCCCTGGCGTTTGCCTTGAAGTCAGGCAAAATACAACGAAAACTGGTTTCTGCTCTTTTGCTTTGGGATTGAAATCAGAATTGTTCTGTAGCAGGTGAATTTTACCAGGTGAATTCTGTCAGGTGCATTCAGCGAGACCATCTGCGGGCCGAGAGTGGGGCACCCCAGGAAACGAGTGGCCTCTGCCTGCCCTCGTGGAGCAGCTGGTCTGGTGAGCAGACAGGCATGGGACAGGCAGCGCCTCGTCAGCGGCCACCTGCCAGCCAGGCAGGGAGCTGCGGGGAGGCCTGACTGCAGGGCCTGCGGGTGTAGTGGGTGAGGAGGGGCGCCGGCATCGGCGGTTTGCCCAGGTGGGGTGTCCTAGAGCCCCGGCTTTGCATGCGTCTGAGTCTCTGTAAGGCGCTGTCAGGTGAGGCTGTGGCCGGGATTCCCTGAGATGGGTCAGGATGGCTGGGTGAAATCAGGACTCCGAGGAGCTGGAGAGGAGGGAGGGAAGCGGTGCGGGGAGGGAAAGCACAGCTACAGCGACCGAGAAAGAGCCCCTGGAGCTTCATTCATACACTGGGGTCTGCGTTCTCTCCACACCCACGGATAAGTCTCGACTGAGGGCAGACTCCGAGCCGCGCTTCCCTGTGCATTTCCTTTCATGCTATGGTTTGCCTCAGTTGTCTGTTCGGACTCGGGGAGCTGGCCCCGGGGAGTTGTCAGATGCCTTGCAGCTTTGTGGGTGCTTCATAGCTAAGCTTGAGCATCCCGTCCTCACAGGGCCTTGGGTCTGCAGCGGGAGCCCTGTGGACTTTCTCTGAAGGCCCGGACGGGCCAGTGTTTTCTGAAGCGTGTGGTTGCAGGGATGGGAGCCCGAGGCAGGAGGACTGCCCCAGGTGTGAGGAGAGCACAGTGAGACCCTGCCCCCCAAACCCAGAATAAGTCGTTAAATAAAGTGTATGGCTGTGGCATTTCAGTTCCCTGTTTGAATGTCTCTTGTTTTCTGCCTGAACCGCCTCTTCTTTCCATGGTTGTAAAGTGGATTAAACCTAATTTTACATTGAAATTGAACGACTTATGACACGCACAAGGACAAATGTGTGAGGTCACTCCCAGGTATTGCAAACTTGTCTGCGAATGGAAGTTTCCGGAAGCGCAGGGAGCAGTGGCCCCAGAGCCTTCCCAGCTCCCGGTCTCGCGCGTCTTCAGCCTGCTTGCAGGGCATTGCCTTGTCTTGTGCAGCGGTCCCGGTCCTTGTCGGAGAGGTGGCCAGGCCACCTTCACGGTGGAGCACGCCACGCCCTGCCACCTGCATTCTCCTTCGCTCCACACGCCCTCTGACGGTCACAGCTGGCAAGCTCACGCCTTGTGGTGGGAGACACTTGGCTTCCAGGGTAGGGGAGGGAAGGATGGCTCGAGCTGGTGCTCCTGGAGCCGGGCCCTGTTCCGGTTCTTCCTCGGTGCATTTGCCAGAGGTGCTGCATTCCCACTGAGCAGAAGAGGTCACTGGGGACATCCCAAGCCTTGGTGGCCTGTCTGCACTCCCCAGCCTAGGCTGGGATTCGGGCGCCTTCTGCTGAACATTTTGCCAGCCGGACCCAGCAACAGTGTCAGTGCCAGCGCCTGTCCCCCGCCTGTTTGTGACACGATGGTGGGCTCGGGGGCTGTCTCAGTTGCTACTGGTGCCAGGCTCCGGCTGCAGGGAGCGGTGTCAGCCTTACAGATGGAGCTGTGGCCAGGAGTGGGGGCAGATGTAGCGCACTGGACAATGCCGTTCTGTCCTTCTGGCTGGGTAGATGGTGATGATGACGGTGGCCAGCATCTGGTGTGTGTTCTGTGCGTGCCAGGAGTTTCGGAGTGCGCTTGGACATGTGTGGACTTGTTTAGTCCTTAAAGTCAGAGCAGTCCAGGCGCTGTTCCGATGTCCATTTTTTAGATGATGGACAGAGACTAAGCGTTTCACACAGCGTGCCTGAGCTTGTGTCGAGCTGGCCAGCAGCAGAGCAGCGATCTGCCGTCCTCGATAAACCTCACCACTTCCCAGATTGCCTTTGATGAAGACAGTGAAAGCGCTCTTGCTTACTCCCCTTTCCTTCCCTCTTCATAACACCTCTTTTCAAAGGAAATCTTTGACGTAAAAGCTTTGGAAATGAGCTGTTGGCATTTTGAGAGTAAACATTCTCATTGTGCCCGCGCAGAGGAGGCTGGAAACATGGTCCTGGAGGATGCAGCTCCGTGGGGTCCCCAGTCACCCCCTCTGAGGTCTGCAGGGTGAGGAATGAGATCAGCAACATCCCAAGGCCCCAGCCAGCTTGGATTCCCAAACTCTGTGGTACGTATTTCAGCAAGTGTGTGAACCACTTCGGCCTTTCCGCCGCACCCTTCTTGCCCACTTTGGTTTGCGAGTACTGACTGTGTTTTGTTGAGCCCAGCAACGTTTCCAAGCTGCAGTCTGAAAGAGCATAGATTTCATGCAGTGTGCATCGTGGTCTTTGCCAGCAAGCAGATAAGGATTGTGCTGGCTGCTTTGGTTTAATCAGCGCGGTCTGGAGAGTTACCTCGACCCTTCGCAGCTGAAGAGGTGGCCATCTTGGTGTACGAGCTCGGCCAGCTAGCAGAAGCCTTTGCTGCTGTTGCTGCTGCTGCTGCTGCTGCTGCTGCTGCTGCTGCTGCTGCTTGGGCTTTTCTCCCTGGGCTCGGCAGGGGCCGCGGCCAGTCCCTGGGCCTGGAGTGTCACCGACTGTTGCTGGTACAGTGGAGCGGGACGACTGGCCGGCCCACGGGCGCTCAGCTTTCTGTTGAGTGGAACGGCTCAGGGAAGACATTGCTTTTGTTCATCAGTGTTAGTTGTCTGTCTGCGCTGCCTTCACTGTCTCTTTGACTGGCAGGGAGTCTGTCTGCAGGGCCTGCCAACAGCAGCGCAGTGTCCCGTCCTCAGGTCACTGCTGATGGAGCAGCTGGGCATGAAGCGACGGGGTTAGCGCCTTCTCTTCCCCAGGATCCAGGCGACCAGCCTGTTGTGTGAGTTCATTAAACAGAGTGAATGAAAGGGAGCCCAGGACAGTGCCATGAGAGAATGTACACGAGATCATCACCGGTACTACATGGCTGTTTATTCATGCCTTGCTTCAGGGAAAATTTAAGGAGCGTATTTGCTCTGCAGGGCAACCCGAGGTAATAAAATGCAGTGATTATGGGTAGGGACAGTGACTCCCTTTGTTATCCGCCGGCTAAGACACTTCGCTGAAGAGGAACCATGACTGATGAATACTGATTCTTGCGTATTCTGGGCTAAAATTCTTAAAGGTTATCTTGCGTACCTCCTAACAAAGGCTTGTGTAACGGCGGACTCTGAATTCCAGTGTCCAGTGGGGATGACTAGCTGCCTCCGAGGCCTGACCGCTGTGCACGGAGGCCAGCAGGTCTGCCCAGCTGTTCATTTCCCAGCCCGGCCATCTCTTCTAATATTCCTGTTCTGGGAGAAGAGTTTACTCCATTTAGTCCCGCAGCTGAGATGCTTGTGACGGGACAGAAACTCCGTGAAACAGTGCCTTCACCGTACTCTTGACACATTAAAAGCGGCTCTTTCTCCTCCCTCCCTTTCTCCTCCTGTTCCTCGCTTCCTCGCGTGTGACCCAGGGCAGACTCTGGCCTGCCTATGTGTGGGCTGCGCGTGGGTTTGCCACTCAAGGACCCTGGGTACGAGCCGGTGTGTGTGTCCTTCTGTAGTGACTTTTACCATATTCTTGTGCTGCAGGGAAGCTGCACATGATAGCTGCAGTTCTTGTTTACAGATTTTTCTAGAGTTAGCCTCTTTATTGGTCCGTCTGCTGAACTGACCAATAATTAGCAAAATCAGTTGGCCCAGCTTAGGAATTTTCCAGACACACTCCCTCTGCCTCCCCTTCTCTTTCCAAGGTTTATTTCTAATGCAACCACTTGTAAGTCTGTTTATGTTTTTGAGGGAGATTTTTTGAATTAATGAGGAAATGTGAAAGAACCGAATTGAATACTTGAATCTCTGCCTTGCCCTTAGTTTTGGAAGAGTTGTTTGTAGCACATTCCTAGTTTACATCCCCTTTTTGTAGCAGGAAAGAGGTATTAAAATACAACTCAGCATCTCTGTTGGAAGGGAAATATTTGCCATTGTGAACACTTGAGCCCTAAGTATGCGAAGGCTCATTTCTTGGCCTGTGTCCTTAGTTGACCAGGCAAGCAGGAAGCAAATCCAGGCAGTTGCTTTTCTCCTTTCTTCTTGTGAAGTAGACTTAGAAGTGTGCCTTCTTGCAGCTGAGGCTACACACTGCGCCTGGGTGGGGAGTGGCCTTCCTGTTCTCTGGGCCATGGAGGGTGTGCACCTAGGACTTCCGGGCACATAAAAGCCAGTCTCTGTACCTTGCTGGTCTTGGAGGTTGTGTGTGGTTTTGGTGGGAGTGGAATGAAGAGAGGCAGATTCTTTGTGTTGCGGAAGTTTAAAGTAAGCTCAAAGTGAACAGAAAGATTTGTCTTCAACTCTTCCCAGCAGAATCTTGGCCACCGCATCTCTTGATTTCTGAGTTAACTGTATTTAGGAAGTGATGCCGACATAGCGATCTTAGCAAGGCTGCGTCTCACACCCTCCTGTGAGGTGTCAGTATTCCAATCAATGAAAACTTCACAGAGATAAGAGGGAACCTGGAAGCCCGGCAGATGCCATCTAGCCCAGCCTGTTCCTTGTTTGCAGCTGGCAAAACCAGCACTTGCTCCACACTGAAGGTCCTGTTGGAACAGTGCTGGAGGTCAGAGCACACACAGGTGTGCGTGTCCCTGGTCCTGGGCCATCTTTACCATAAGTGCATCTGAGTACCACCGTGGTCTCCATGCCCTGGAAATAAATGACCTATTCCGTCATGAAAAGTTTTTCCCTGTGCATTCACTTGAGGTTGTATTAATACTGCTGTTGTTTACATAAAAACTTTTGTATTGTTTTATATGATATTTAATGTAACATTTTAATTTTTAATGTAATATAAGTAGACATTAATAAAGAAATATTTTAAAAAGTGCTTTTCTTTCCGTTTGTTTCATGCTGAGGACATACAACAGGGTTTGTTGAACTTCTAAGGTCTCATTCAACTCTTGAGAACTCCTGAAAAGTGCCCCTTTCTTGTCCCAGCAAATAAGCAAATACAGTGAGTAGATGAGATCTATAGAAAGGTAACCCGCAGTTTGCAAATGGTAAAAATCAAGACTTGAATCCAATGTTTTTCCCTGCAATATATCAGACATCATAATACCCAGAGGAAAGCAGAACTTTTAAAATGGTCTGTTTTCTGGTAATGGAGCTAGTCACGGTACCGTCTTTTTTGGAGGGAAGGAGTTGATAAATCAGAGATATCTTCATGTCATACTTGTGGTGCAAATGCTGTTTTGTGTCCTTTATTTGAAAAGGGCTGAAGCAGGGATCTTGAGGACCATTGTCAGTGGTGCTGCGTTGCACATTTGTGTATTTGTGTTGTCCAAAGGCAGTGAAGCACCCTAAAATGCCCAGGCTTTTTCTTGGATGCTTTTCCTGTTGGGGGACGCATGCGATCTGAAGCAAGAAACAAAATACTTGAGGAAACTTGGCAGAGACCAGGACTGTGGACAGTAGGAATAGTCACACGCCTAGCAGTTTAGGGCCAATCAGAGGCCTCTCTCTTGGGTGTGTGGGATGAAGAACGGTCGCCGTTGTATTTTAGGGTTCTTGCCTCGCTTTTCCAGACTTGAAAAGCTTGTTCAGTTGGGTTGAGCCTCTGTCTGTGAACAACGCTTGCTGCCTTTAGTTTCCTTAGGCATTTTTCTCCTAGAAAGAGCTCTTATCTATTTAACGTTTCTTAACCGAGTCTTGCATGACACCATCTCCTTGGCATTTCCTCTGAGTTTGTGAATTTCCTAATGGAGAGGATGGGGGTTGTTTGTGAAGGGAGCTGAAACAAGAGAAAATTAACGGAACCCTTTTCCCAACTCTCCCTCTTGGTTGTTTTTTTTTTTTGTCGACTGTATTTCCTTGTTCTCATAGCTTAGGTTCCGAAGTTGGCTTCCAGACTCAATGAGACATTTGTATGTGAGCTAGTTGAGCTGCAGTGTAAGGTGGTGAGAAGATAGAGGTACAGTACTGTATGTCATAATAATACAATGTTCTGGTCGTTGTTTAAAGCTGAGTGTTTTAACATGTTGGCAGGTACAAAAGGACAGACTTTCAATCTGTGGAATCAGAAGCTCTCTGGGAACAAAGTATTGAGGCAGTAATAATGAGAGTGTTAAAGAGTTCGTGTTTGTGAACTTGCTATAGAAGTTAATGGTAGTTGGGTGTGGTGGTGCACACCTGTAATCCCAGCATTTGGAGGCTGAGGCAGGAAGGTCATTGCGAGTTCAAAATCAGCCTGGGCGATAAAGTGAGCTCAAGGCCAGCCTGAACTGCATAGCAAGGCCCTGTCTCAAAAAGACCAAAAAATAAATAAAGGAGTTCATGATACTCTTGTCAATGTGGTTTCCTTTTCATTTGGTTTTGGTATAAACAAAGAACTTAATATTTATGTCCATTAAGATTTGAGGGTTTGCTGTTATTAAATCTATCTTTTCCTTTTCTTTTCTCATTGTGTGGCTTGTTGGGTGCATACTTACCTTTCCAGCGACTTGTGTGAGATTGGGCTGGGCTTGGCCCCTGGCGAGTCCTTGACCTGGCCTTGCGCTGGGCGGTGGGATGTATAGTAAGCCAGTCCTCGCCTCCAGGATGCTCACTTGGTGGCCGGGTGAGATGCATCATGGCCAGGACGGCACTCAGGAGAAAGCAGTGCCTGAATCTCTGTCTGGCCACATCTGCCTCCTGCGCCAGGTTCAGTGGCTGAGGCTGGAAAGCAGAAGACAGGGCTGGGATTGTGGGGTCGCAGGGCCTCTCACACCCCGAAGGTCTGCAAGCTTGGGCTGCTTACCTAAGTAACTCTTCTCAGTCGGGTCCTTGCCTGGAAAAATAGGAGTGGGTTTCAGGATTACAAAGTAAGCGGTAGAGCATGAATTCCTTGGAATTCAGTGATCTGTGAGTGGCGTTGCAGTCCTGGAGAGGACCTCTGGCAGCAGGAAGTGTGTGTTCACATTGAGAGAGACCTCGAGTAAAGGCATTGACCTTTGGTGGCGAGCCTGTGTTTGCGTCCCTGTATGCTCCCCAAGTCCGGCCATTGCTGCTCTAGAAGAACTCTTCACTAAGAGGGTGGCAGCTGACAAGACGCTTGCTCGAGCAGCTTCGCCGTGGGGAGCAGGCCAGGCTGCCACTGGCGGTACCGTTGGTGGTGTCCCCTCCCTCCTCTCTGTCCCTCTGGGCAGTGACTTGAATTCCTGGTTTAGAAGCCAGGGGCTTGCAAAGGCGCACTTGTGAATAGCACTCTGTCTCCAGGGCCCTGTACTCCATTCAGCTTGGAGCACAGAAGTACTTTTGATACCATCTGCTGAGTTGTCAGCTCTCGTGGAGGTGAAACTGCTAAAGTGGCACAGGGGAAGATTATTAAGGGTATGGCCGTCTAAATGGGGACTCTTTATCAAAAGTCTGGCAATAAGCAGCATTTCCTCGTTGCTAATCTTCGAGAAGAAAGACCCCAGGCCTGTTGCACAAAGACCCTCTGTTGTCCTCTGAGACTAGCAGAGGGCGCCAGGGTTCCCACTTGGTAAAACCCCTCCTCAGCTTCCTTGGGCTCGGCCTCCCTGTGTGGGTGTCGCTGGGCCCCGAGAGGAAGGGACATGGGAAAGCCATTGCCTGCTTTCTGCAGGCTTCCAGCAGCTGTTCTGAGAGGTTGGGGCAGTAGTGTTTGTGTGGTAGGAGCCTGAGTGGCCAGCGTTTGTGGGAAAGTTCAGGCTGACAGCTGTGAGGTCAGCACCCAGTTAGAGGCCAGGGGTTTCCCTCAGCCCCTGCTCTGCCCTGGGGAGTGTGGGAGCGCAGATCCCCTTCACCCTTGGCACAGGCTCTGCGAGCGGTTCCTGTGGGGACTTGAGAAGCAGGACCAGGGCCACTGGCAGCTTTGACCTCACCCCACTGGGCAGGCGGGCTCTGCTGTCAGGGCTGCTGCTGAGCACGGCCTGTTCGGCCTGTTTGTGTCACCTCTGTGCAAGTCAGGGCCAGGTCGGGGGACTTGGGCATCACATACCCCTGTGTTGCATTCTTTTGTGCTTACGCCAGTGATTTTTCTTGGGTTTTGATGGCCAGGCTGGTGGGCTTATCAAATTAGGGTTTCAGTTAACTTGGTCCTGATTGGAGAGTAACCGGAGTTGTCGGAATGTACAAAGAGGTACACGAGGCCACCTTTGTATCTTCTAGTAAAAAGAAATGCGAGTAAAGATTTTTCAAAAGATTGTAAATCCACAGTAGCATGAAAGCTACTTACTGGTGGCATTGATGACTGTACACAGCAGTGGTGTGAGAGGGACCCATATGACAAATGTCAGGAGTGTCCGTGAGACGCAAAGGAGTGAGTGCAGTTCCCCAGGGAGTGCTTCTGTGCGGTAGAGTCGCTTTCTAATTTTGGAGATTGACTTTAACCTGTAAAGACCTTGGCTGCAACAAAGCCAAAACAGCAAACCAAGCAGACCCCAGTGTCCCTGCCCAGGATTGCGGGGAGGACCGTGGGTGAGCATGTCCAGCAGCTAGCAGTCCCGGTGCTGCCGGTTCCACCCTTTTTTCTCTGCCCCGCCGAGCGGCCGCTCACCGCTTGTCTTTTGTGAGAAGCCAATGTTGGTTTGCTGTTACTCAAAGAGGGTTCATTTAACACACTTACAAATATCGTCTACGCAAACATGAGAACACTAAGATTTAAAACACCTTGCAGAATGCAGTGTATGTGTGGTGTGGATGAAACTGTATCGTACGCATGTAAAGTGTGAGGGTCGTGTGTAGATAGCTCTGGACCTTACCGTTCCACATAAAGATGTCCCTGAGGAATTGCTCCCAGATTAGAGTTGGCTGTGAGACCTGTAACTCACTCTGCTGCATGTCGGGGGACTTAGAATTTCCCCTTGGTTTTGACACTGCGTTCCTGGCTGAGTCTTTGCCTTTAAACTCAAACTCCCATCTGTAGCATGAGGATGAGAACTTTCTTGATCTGACTTCTCCGAGGTGTGTGCATGTGTGTACGGAAAAACTTGTTGGAAAAGTAAGTCATGACTTAGGAGACAGCATTTTAAATGTATTTAATGATGGCCAAAGAATTAGTTGTAGGAATAATTTTGCAGTGTAATAAGTCACCTAATAATTTCATCCTGCTTTAAAAGTCTTAAACTTTTCTAAAGCAGATTACATTTGAATTACTGCAGATGCCCCACATTCTGGTCTTGTTTCTCACTCGTAACCGAAGTTAATATAACCATGACCCTGACCTCTTCCACATTTTGTGGTTCATCTACTTCCTTTAATTTAATACTTACTTTTTCTTTCCCTTGCATTCTCTCTTAATTTACAAACTTACCTAGAAATTCTAAGCACTTTTGTATGAAATACCCTTAGATTAAAATATTTATTTCATGACTTAATCAGATTTACAATCCTGGACGCAAGGTTGGATACCCTGTGGAACCCACTGCAGTGTGGGGGAGTCTGCATCTTTTCTGAGAATGACCAAAAATGCTGATTAGAACCTAATGGAAACTTGTGGCTAAGAGGAGCAGGTGATCCACACAAGGAACTGGGGGAGGTGTAGATCCGAGTAAGTAGCTGGCCTTGTCCCCTGAGAGCCATAGAATCACAGGGGCACTGGAAGGGCTTGAGAAACAAGAAAGCAATTTGCAGAGTGAGGCAGGTGTGGTGCACACCTGTAATCCCAGCACTCTGGGAGGCTGAGAGGCAGGAGAGTCAAAAGTTTGAGCATAGCCTGGGCAATTCAGCAATTTAGTGAAACCCTGTCTCAGAATACAAAATAAAAAGGGCTGGGGATGTAGGTCGGTGCAAAGGCCATGGTCTCCATTCCCCATGGTGGAGAGAGTGTTGGCCAACAGGGAGATAGATACAGGGGTTGTTTGTTCGACCTCAGCTGAGATAATGGTGCGCAATGATGGGTAGGGAATGTACAGTACTTACTATATTTAGAAAGGAGGTATCTTGATTGCTGCACTTTACAATGGGGAAATGTCTCACTGAGAGAAATAATGTGAAAGTGTTAAGCCGAATCTAGATAGTAGGGAACCATGTATTCACTAGAGTTAGGACTGCACCTTCCACTTCGCTGTCGTTTTAAGTTGCACGGTTAAAAGTGGAGGGAATACTTCTGTTTCTGAGCCGGTTACTGCACCTGCAAATGTAGACCCATACTAATTCCTCTGATTTCTTTGCCATAATGATCCTTTGCTTGTTTTCAGATTGCTTGTTTAATCTTCAGTAATAAAAGATCACACACCGAGCTGAGACGCGGGCCTTTGGGGAATGCTTGGTGCTCTTGGCGGCCCTGGTCGGGCCGTCGCAAGCATCCACGTTTGTGTTCAAAGTAATGTGCCCTTATCCTTGACTGCTCCCAGGAGAACTTTCTCTCTTGCCCCATAAGTGAACTAAATGTGGCTGCGTAGTCTCTGTGCTCTAAGAACCTACAGAATTGTGGAAAAAGTCAACGGACTGACTTTCCCTCCTCTTTTGGAGCCAGTGGGGGCTAGACAGGGACTCGGGTGCTGTAGGCTGGACGGGAAGGGCTCCAAAGCTTTGAAAAATCAGTCGGCTGAGTAGCTTTTGAGAGCGTGACATGAATGTCCTAAAGTAGGCTGGGCAATTCTGGAGGCTTTGAGCAGCCTTTGGGGCCTGGCCAGGGTCTCTACACACTGCTCAGCAGTGGAGATACACAGGCAGGGTGAATGGATTGGATACTTCTGAAGGAAATAATCCTTAGCCTCCGGTTTCCCGCTGCATTCAGATTTAGAGGCATTTTATCTGAGAATTGAGTGTTTTCCGCTTTGTTTTCTTGTATTTCAGGGTTTATTTTTAAAAATTTAAACATCAGGTGTCTTTTCCTAACTCATTTCTGGCTTTAGCATCTCTGCTCATTTCCTTCTGTGCTTCCTGTGTAAGGAAATCACTCTTCCAAATGCTGGTTGTGGAGGTCGGGGCAGCCTCCTTCCGCTGGAGAGATGTGTTGACGGTGAAAACGGGACCATGGGTGGGCGGCTCGGTTCAGTGAGAAGACAGTGGCTTGTTTGGGACTCTGCACAAACAGCCAGGCGAATTTCTCAAGTGGTCACCTCACTAGAAGTTGGGTGAAGAGGCTCTGTATTTGGTTTTTATTAGAATTTTTTATCAGTCCAAAATCGTAACGAATGTATCACTTCCAGTTCCCCACCGCAGAAAGGGCCCCGCTGCGGCAGGGAGGCTCGGTCTCCCTGTGGCAGGCTGCTTGGTGTCTTTGGCTTGTGGCAGCACCTTGACGTGTGATCTCCAGCTCGGCTTTGCTGCTGGCCCTCAGACCTCAGGATGGTTAGCACACTGGCCCTGTTCTCCGCAGACCGGCTTCCTCCCCGACGGAGATGGGCTCCTCCAACTGGCACTGAAGTGGGTATGTGGCAGGTTGTCTTAGCCTTTAATTAGGCAGGAAATTTGCTTTAATAATTGCTGTGACAACGCGACTCCCTAATAACTGGGTTAGAATGAGCTGTAATATACTGTTGCTTCTACTCAGCCCTGTTATTTCTTTCCTTTTTCTTTCCCACAAATAAAACTGCCTTTTGGATTTGGTGGCTTGCTATAAATTGATACAGTTGTTCAATATAAGATTGAGTTTCAAACCTTTCCGGTGTAGATAATTGAAATGGATTTTCTTAATTTTTTCGTAATTGTTGCTTATGTGTATACTTCCTCTTCGCACTTGCCTCATGACTACAATTACTTAAGCTGCCTAAGCGTATGATTACATTGCGTCATACTCATAGCAATATTTGAATATTATAATGAGTTGGGGGCACTAACGTGCCTGCGTCTCCGCATCGGGTAGGGGTGTGCTTTGTCCCTCATGGTCAGGTTTCGCGCTTTCCGTAACTGCCTGAGTGAGCTTGGGAGGCAGCTGATCATCACTGTGATCTCTTTCCTTTTAATAGTAGTAGCTGCCTTTTCCAGAGAAGTCAGTGTTGGATTAGAAAAGACAAAAGTTTCCTCTCCAGGAGCAAGAGTGCTTTTTGTGGTTATAAAGCACACGCTACTGTCTTCAGGGTTACAGTTTTGCCTTAGGTTTTGTCCCTTTTGTTATAGTCCTGTCGTTTTAATTTTGCACGCTTTACCCTAACATTAATGCCGGGACCCACTGTGTAATGCATTAACTTTTTCCTGTGCAGACCTTGAGATGGTACCGCGAGGCCCTGGCCCTCGGAATAACAGTGTGGCGGGGTGGGCAGGAGGTGGGCTTGGTAAGCAGAGACTGACCCCCACAGAGGTGTGCAGCCAGGCGGCCCTGGGGGTGCTTCAGGAGCTGCTGAGTCGGGCCCCGCCCAGGACGACACCCCCGCTGGCCTCGCTGGCAGGGCTAGGCCTCATCTCCCCAGCAGAAGGCAGGGAGGCTTTTGTGGCTCTGAGGTGAGGGCTTTCTGTCCCCAGCCAGCACAGGGTGACAGTGGGTGCAGTTGGCTTAGGCCACCCTGACTCTTCCCACTTACAAAGTGCCGTTTGTTACCAAGCTAAAAGGAGAAGACTGTCTCAGGGGCCTGGGATTTCATTTAGGGGTCAATTTTGTGATTTTTTTTTTCTTTTTTTAATCCCAATAGAAAATCTTTGCTTTTACCAAAATCTTGTGTCCCTGTTTGGAGTGTGGCTTCTTCTTGGAAAAAACTACAGTTCAAGTGACTTGGTTTTCTTCCTCCTCTAAATGGAAAATTAATTGCTTTGTTATTACAAAACTTGATTTGTTCTTGTGCCGCCATTTAAACAGCAAGAAGGAGGTAGAGTAAGTTTGCGCATGCCTTTCGGCAGGTGCAGAGTGCCCTTGATTCCGGCGCTGGCCAGAAGTCGGCGAGGGTGGCCCCTGGCCCCCTGCTGCTCACAGGCAGGCAGGAGGCGGTCATGGCAGGTGGCTTTCCAGTGCGGGGGCCGGATGGCATGTGCCTTCAGCTTCATATGAATCATTTGTTCTCTAGTGCTGTGATCAGAGTGCGGTATTGTGATGCTTGGAGGATTTGGATATACCAGCTAAAGGGCAAGTATTCAAAGGAGGGTACAGGGGCTGGGGGAGAACCAGTAACCCTGACACTGGGCCTTTCGAGCACTTGTTCATTTGTTGCCTGCCGAGTCGTACTCATAAACATTTCCTGGAGGACGGACTCGCTCACCTGGTCAGTGACCGGGCTGATCATGCGTCCATGCTTTGGAAACCATGCTAGCATATATACAGTGTGGGGCTTTAAAGATGATGACTCAAATATTATTTTAGGTCTAAATTTTGCAAAAACATTCCATTTTTGTTCATTCTGTGTTTTTATGGAATACAAATACTAACACTGTGGTAGCACCTGTGATACGATTGGCAGTAGTTGGCCTTCTTCCTAGCCTCATTCTTAAGTAGAGGGCACTCTCCTTGTCTGCCCTCCATTGGGTTGGCTTGCGGTTGCCCGGCGGACTTGAATCATAAGTGCACAGTTCAGCTGTGCAGACAGCCAGCATCACTAGGTGGCACCAGACTGTGGCCACGAGCCCGATGGCAGAAGTGGAAACTGCAGAGGAGACTCCAGTCTACCCCGCTGTTGTCCTTCTTCAAACAAACAAAATTCCTACAACACAATAGCTTGCAGAGTTGTAATTGATGGTCAAAATAGAGCTGCTGGTGGTCCCAACACCAGGGTCCGGAGGCCCTTGGGGCATCTGTGGGCCCTCAAGTTTCCCTTGGCGCAGTGGCCAGGCCAGGCCAGGCTCAGTTAGGGTCAGAGGTTTGTCGGCCCTGGGCATGGGGAGGACTCGGCCCAAATGCGCCTGGCCTTGGCCTCCCCAGGCCGTGACCCCTGGTAGAGGGGCCTGGAGGCCACAGACCGCTCAGCATCTCAGCCATGAAGAAACACTTAGAAGCAGATTCCTTGTGTTGTTTCCATGGAAGTGCAGCCACCTTCCCGGGCTTGTAGTCTGATGCCTGTTTTAGTCAAACCCTGGTCCAAAAGATGATGCATCCAGTTTGTTTAATCTTGATGAGCCTTGCTGAATGTAGTGAAAGTCCTTTCGTGTGCCAGCCAAGGAACCTACCTACTGATAAAAAAGAGGCGGGCTTTGGAAGGGCTTGTCTCCACATGAATTCTTTTTAGGTCGCAGGCTTTCTGAAGGCCCCTTTCCAAAGGCCTGAGTGAGATGATTTTGCGTCTCCATCCAAGAAAGGGTGCAGTAGAAAAGTTGCTGCAGTTCTCTGCCTAGCGTGCTGCGTAGCACCTCGCATATCCCGTCAGTCTCCATCTTCACCCCCAAGTGCAGGTGTCGGGGTGGAGGGTGGTGGTGCACTCCCCTCCCCTCCTCCGAGCCCCTGTGCACACTGCTGACCCATCTGGATCATCTTTGCCCGCAGTGTTCAGAAAGCAGAGTGGAGTCCACCTCACCGAGGGGCGCTTGTGAGTGCCAGCGACCCAGAGGCTCCTTCTCTGGGCTTCCTTGTGACCCAGCACTTCCTCCTTGATGTGGCACTGGGACAGGAATGACACCTGTCCTGGCTTTGACATTTTCCCAACTGAAGACCCTGACTCCGCTGGGGATCCTGAGTTGCGAGTTTCTTAAATGACAGTGTGATAAGAATAGCACCGGGGAGGGCAGGAAGACCATGCCAGCCAAGCAGAACCCCGAGCGGATGCGCCTGTCTGGCCCAGGGGCCCTGCACTCCGCAAACAGGAAACGAGTCGAGAGGGCCTGGGCCCTTTTGCATTCCAGTCATTGCCGCTTCCTTTCAGTTTTTATGTTTTATTTTAAATGTGATTGCAAAGTAATATCGACTTTAGTTTCTCTTCCCTGTGCAGGTGTGTAGTTTTCGTGCATGAGTGGATAAGTGAAATTTTGGAGTGCTGCTGTGTTGGGGAGACCTCACTCCTGCCTGGTGGGGCACTTTGAGGACACAGGCAGAGCCCTGAGGCTCAGCCGTGGTGGTGCGCAAGCGGACTGCAGCTGGTGACCGGGCTCTGTCACTTGCATTTTACCCTTGTGAAAGGCCTGGGTGACGGTTGCAGGCATTGGTGGGTTTTCCAGCAGCACTCCAGGACCCTATCAGTGCCACACTGTGCAGGGTAGGAGGGTGCGTACTTGGGGACAGCTGACTCACACCTGCCAGCCACAGCAAGCGTGTCCGCCCCGAGAGAAGAGGCTCTTTCCCCCGAGCTCGGGAGTCGACTCCTGCATCCTGCGTGGCTGCCTCTGTTTGCTTGTATGTCTTGTGTTGAGTTTGGGGGCGCCGCTTAGATGGACTTGCCGGGTGGAGAAGGACTGATCGCGGGAGAGGCGCGAAGCTTGGCTCTGCGTTCACACAGCGCACGTGGCCTCTGGGCTCTTTGCTGGGAACTGCTCACTGCTCCCCGCTGTGCACAGGCTGGGCTGGGGCTGGCAGTCAGAACTCAGAATCTGATAATTAGTCACTCGCCATCTGTTTCAGTCTCTTCCGCTTGGAGAGCTTCTTGCAGTGGGCTGAAGGGGGGTGACTGCACCTCCTGTTGGCCTGAGGCCCAGTTCGTTCACACCTGCTGTCCTGGCACTCTTGTTATTAGTGTCCTGTTTGCGTGATGTACTCATACGGTCATCAGCGAAAGGGAACAGGGGGTGGGAAGAGAGGTCCTTACCAGTGCGTGTTTTCGTTGGAGGGTTTTGTAGTGTCTGTGGGCTGTGCTCTCCCACGCTGTCGGCCATGCCTGTGTGTTCTTCCACGCCCTGGAGTTAACGGCGCATCTGCCTAGCTGCACAGGACGTGCCCCTCACTGCCACACGGGGTTCAGGGTGGCCTTGTTCTGGGGGCCTACAGTTCTGAATGGTGATGTGGGCTCTGGTGGGAGATGCTTAGGTCTCTGACCTTGTTCCTTGGGGCCGTGTTGCAGATACTATGAATTATCCAGGGGACCTAAGGTATTCAGGGCGCAGGCCTGGGGACTTGATCCAGAGGATCTGGGCGTGGCCTGTTGTAGATCAGCACTGCAGACAGAGGCTTTAACAGCCCAGCTCTGTGTCTGTTGTGACAACAAACAGGCTGTTGTCATTCAGGGCACTCAGCCTGGAGCAGGCTGTGGTGTGCAGGCCGCAGCTTTAAATCTCTAGGGCCTGTAAGGACAGGGCCGGTGGGATCGGTGACCAGTACTGAGCCCTGAAGCCAGGCACGAGGGACTCAGAACCGGCCCTGCCCTCTTCCAGCTGAGGGCTTGGGTCGGGGTCTGTCATCTGTGGAGCAGGCATGGCTCCATCCATCCTGTAAGGTCATGCAAGGACTTTGTGTACTCTGTAGTGTTTGTGCACCTATGCTGGGTGGGGAAGTAGGTACTTACTAAACCCGTGTTGAAGGTGGGAGCACAGAGTGCGGGGCCTTGCTGGCCCTCCGTGTGAGTGGGAGAAGTCTGCCTGGTCCCTGGGGAGGCAGAGGAGAGACCATGGTGTCATGGGGTGTGGTGTCGGACGCCAGCACCCTGCTTTGCTAGCACACTCAACTTGAGCAGCACTATGAAACGGGCTTTTTATTTTACTCACTTACAAGGTCTCCCTTTATGATTTTTATTCTGAGAAAGCAATAATGGGTGTGTACAGCTTGAAAGAAATGATTATATGACATTGAGGAAAACTCAGCCTGCTCTTCCATTATGGTTCCTCGTAGTTCTTCCTGATTTTTAACAAAAGATGCTGTGTGGAGGGAATCTTGGGCTTCAAAGGCTGAGTGAGGTAGGGGCTCCCTTTCTGTTTCCTATGGAAATATCTTTCGAGTCAAGGCCCCCCCCCCCATTTTGACTAAGTTAAGTTTTACAAGGGCATGACAAGAGTTAGAATAAAAGAACTCTGATTTTAAAAACGAGCTGGCGGCCTGAGTACTGTACTTCTGGTAAGGGATACCATGTAAGGAACCTTAAAGGAGAACTGGAAGCGGCTTTCCTCCTGTATCGTCCACACCCGCTTTAATGGGGAGTAGTGCAGTTAGGGGTAAAGAACGAAGTGTTGCATGAGTCTTCAGCACAGGCGGATTCAGAGTTGTGTAGGGACTTGTATCCCAACAGGGAGACAAGCACTGCCGCCCAAGAATACATCCAGGAAGGGACCCTGGCCCCCAGACTCTGCCAGAGCCTGCTACGCAGCAGCAGCATCAGTGGGGTGTAGAAGCCGGGTTATGATTCTATTCAGAAGCTGTTCGGGGAGACACAGCCTGCTTAGTTTGACTTTACCGGAAGAGTGTAACTTTATCTGGGTTCAAGGGCAGTGCTGTTTTAGAGCCTGCTCCTGATGGGCTGAGAAAGAAGGCCTGTTTGAAAGCCTTAATTGACTGTTGGGTTGGTGGCCAGCAGGAAGGGGCCCCGGGAGGGGCAACAGCCCAGAACGGGATCAGCCCCTTGCGTCACTTCATCCCTTGCTTTTTAATCTGTGTCTGAAATGTGCAACTTTTTCATCTATACCAACGAATGAGAGAGACGGGGTGACTCGGAGCACTTTGCTGACATCTGAGGTGATATTTCAGTGTTAAAATTACGGTGTGGATGTAATTCTCAAAAATTGAGTGCATTGTGAATCCCCAGAGGAGAAATGTGGAGAAACTTCCTGGGGCTGAGGCAGTGGGGTGGGGGGGATCCCACAGAGTCAGCATTTTGTTTTTTGCTCTGGAACAGTGATTGCTTCTTAGCAAATAGCCTTTTTGTGAAAATGCACTGTTTTCTCTGTCCAAAACTTCAGGAGTCAGGAAGAATCCTGCTCTTGGGTTGCGGGGTTGCATAGGCCCTGCCTGTGTGGTGGTAGGTGTGGTGTAGCCATGCTGCCCTGTGTGCGTCGGGGTGGGTGGGCCAGGGCTGCCCGTGGCAGAGGCCAGTCCAGCGATGATGGTCATGCGGAAGCAACTCCCCCATTGGGCCGTGACAGGACCTTCTGTCCAGGGCTGGATTAAGCTGCCTTCAGGAGGTTCACTGCTGAAGGAGCACGGCAGCCATGTGGCTGGATTTCAGGTTCAGCACTGCCAGACTGATGAGTCGCCCAGCTTCTGAGGGTCATGTCATAGCTCTTAAGGGCTAACATATAAGAATAAACTTGCATATAGCAAAGACTGGAAATTTTCATGCTGTGAAACATTCCTTTACTATTTTATTTTTTATTTTTATTTTTTGTACCAGGAATCGAACCCAGGACCTTGCTCTTGCCAGGCAAGCTCTTGTGCCACTGAGCTATATCCCTGGCCCTCCCTCACTATTTTAAACTAAAATCGCTGAGTCTGAATGCATTTGGGACTTTTGCAGGGTTTAGCTATGCAGTTCAGATTAGCCTTGGACTCACTGTGATCCTCCCGCCTCAGCTTCCCAAGTGCTGGAATTACAGGTGTGTGCCACCGTGCCCAGCTCATTTAGAATTTTTAAGTGAGGAGAAGAAAAGGTAGTTGCCTGTGGGTAATGCATGTTAGAGATTACTGCCTGCAGAATGTGGAAGTTCCAGTATTTTATATGTTGCTGTTGATGAAACCTTTGTCCTTTGTTTTTTCTGGACCTCTTCCTATTGGTGCTTTTCCATTTGCCAGTCTTCCTCCTCTGCACTCTGCATTTGTTGTCTGGACTGCGGGCCTGTTGCCGTCGCTGGAAAGGGCACTGCCTGTCGTCCTTGCTGATGGACTCTGACCAGCTGTCTCTAAGAAGCAGCTTTCCTTTCCTCCTACCTGGGCCACTGCTCAGCCAAGTCTGGCTTCCCTGGTGAGAAGGAATCGCTCCTCAGTTCTTGTGGCGGTGTTGCCCGACTTCACAGCCTTTCATTCTGTGTCCATCCGAACTGTCTCCATTTATCTGACGCTGAGGGGATCTTGGGTACAGTAAATGAAGCTCATCTAACTGGAGCCCAGCTTGCTGCCTGCAGCGCCAGGCCCCCATTCTTTCAAGGCTGCAGCTGTAAATGACAGAGCACAGAGTCAGGGCAGGCCTGTGGACTTAATTGTGAGGACTAGATAGTAATTGATGTTCATAACCATTTCCCTCCCCTTTGAGAAAGGCACCTTCAGTGTACTCAAGAATTCAAGGTTTGGAAAGATTTCCATCCCCTTAAAAAAAAAAAAGATGCGCAGAAATTTTCTCCGAGTTACCTAACTCGCTCTGCAGAATGGTAGCTCATTCTCCAGGAAGTGGGTGGAGCAGTGCTGGCTAGGGCCTCACCAGGTCGTGTTTTGATTTTTCATTCTCAACACTAGTCCACATGGCATGGTTTTCTCTAAAGGGAAAGCCCTTCTAGATAAGGTAGCTCCCTCCTGTTGGCGGCTTCTCATTTCAAACGCTGGAGCGGATAGAAGCGCTCTTATTGTGAGGTCCCCAGTCCTGCTGATCTCGTGGCACTTCGGTATCCCTGTGCTCGCTCTTTCTACCTGCTCCTCCACAGCCGACTGTGCAAGGGTGAGAGAAGCAGATGGCACATGGTGACTGTAAGAGGAAGTCATAGTTAAAGAATGAGATTTGCAGATATCTGAGCTGGGCTGGAGCCTAGTGGTTTGCCCTCTTCCCGCACTCTCGTAGGGAGGTGCCAAGAGGCAGAGCTGTTCCCCAAAGCCTGGCACTGTCCCCCTTCTAGGTTAAAAACAGGGCTCCTTATCTCAGATGGCTGTGGAGAGCCGCGTAACACATCCTCCCCGCTGATAATTTGGATATTTCATAGACGCTTTCTGGAAGAGCGCTCTCACAAGGGAGGCTGGTGGATTTGGGGTTCACTGGGCAGAACCAGTCAAGCTGGTCTTCGCCTTTGGGGTGGATGGAAAGAGCGGTCAGCAGATTGCCCAGGGCTGAACTCATGCCTCTAGCCACGGGACCCAGGTTCCACATTTGCTGTGAAAATCAGGAAATGCCAAAAGGGGAGTAGCTAGGAATCTCCACGTTGAGCCACGAGCGGCGTGGGATACACGGTGTGGCTCTGCAGAGGATTGGTAGCTGGTTGGGTCCCTGCTCTCTAGGTTTACTTCTGCATCTGTAAAATCCCGTTTTGTTGCCAAGCTTTGCCTGTCCTTGAGCTCCCGAGTTCCTGTAAGTTACTGTTCTTATGGACATGTATGGACATTTGTTAGAATTTACACGTCAGGCCCCTTGACCAAACTCCAGTGAGGACTGTGCATCGCATGTGCTGTGGCCATTACCACACTGTGTAGTCTGAGAGCGACCCGAGAGCTTGGGTCTGGCCCTTTCTCATCCGTCTTGGAGAAGCGATCCCCACCCCTCCGAGAACCCCAGAGATCGATCACTGGACCCTGGTTTGAGAAGTCATGGACCTCTGCGTCCTGAGGACTCTTGGGTTGGGCCTGGGGGTGGGGGCGGGGTGACAGGTGAGAGTTCTGACCTTGACTTGCTTACCAGCAGAGCTCAGCATCCCCATAAGCTCCTTAAACCCTACATATGACTGTCCCAGCAGAAGGCCACTGGCAAGTCAAGGACAAAGGCGAAGACAGCTTTCTGGACGGACGGACTGGGCTTCTTCCCCTTAGGTGATGGTACCCCGCCCTAGTGGAATCCCGTGCAGCTGCCTTGGGGACACAGGCGCCTTCCTGGTCAGGTGCAGCGCTGGCAAGCTCTTCTTGTCCTTGCTTGCCTGCACATGGGCAATGCAGTTTGGTGACACGTCTTCTGGACCCTCCCTTTTCTCCTGCTTGTTCCTGCTTGCCTGTCCCCTGCTGGGATTCTGGAAGGGCTTTTTCGCAGCTCAGATCTTGAGGGAATCTCTGCCCTGTCCTTCAGTGATTTTCCGGTATCTCCCTAAGAGTTCCCTTTGCCCTTCCTGTCAAAGCAGAGTAGTTGCTCAGTCATTTTTCTGTGGTAGGGCACACACAGTGCTTCTCCGCACGATGCTGTGTGTGTGTGTCCATGTGCGTGTGCGTCCATGTGCATGCACGCATTTAGACACTCTCCTCCAACACGAAGCTCCTGGAAGGCAGGCGCCCTGTGTAGTCCCCGTGGCAAGGCGGAGCAGGTCCTGGGCTCTTGGGACCCAGTCGGCCTTCAGCTCAGTAGGTTTGGCTGTGGAGTCAAACGCACAGGCAGTTTGGGGCGGTCGATCTCAGGAGTTCCTTTTTCTCCTTTCAGTGGTGGGGATGGAAGGCAGGGGCTATGCACATACAAGCAGGGTTTCTGAAGTTCTTGTTTCAGATTAAACTCAGCAGAAATAAAGCAGTATTTTGATGTCTGATATTTACGGAAGGGAATTTTATGGTGAGCTAAACGTGGGCGCAAATGAAAGCCTGTCAGTTTCAGAGAGCTGCGGTCTGGAGTGAGGAGTGAGGAGTGTGTCCGCCCCTGCCTTCAGCTTCCCAAGGAAGTGCTCTAGTGTAGGAAGGGCAGCCCAGGGATGGAAAGTGGATTTTGCGTTTTGGTCACTGTGTTGCTGTGCTTGCGTATAATCAGTGAAGACGTTTATTTGTAGTATGGTGTACTTGGCAGTGGGAATCGCGGTCACGGCTGTTTTAGTCGGGGTTAATCCAGCCCTCCCTAAGCTTTAGTTTCTCCATCTTACAACACGAGGACAACTTGTTTGCATTGTTTACCAAGTGTTCCAAGAGCGGGTGTGGCTGCCTGGTGTCTGCTCTTGCCTGTCCTGGAACTGTCCGGCTCTCCCTTCCCTGCTGGCCTTGGACCGAGAGCATGTGTGGAGCATCTGGGTTCTTGGGATGGAAAGCTTCGTTATTCCTGAATTATGGGGCTCTTAGAGGAGACCATGAGCATAACAGGGCTGCCTCTGCGGTAGTCTGCTAGTTCTCTCAGGCCGAATGGGCCCCAGACCTCTGTGAAGATGCACAGGACCTGCAAAGGCCAGCCGAGGAAAAGCACTGGGACAGAATCACTGCCGGTCGCAGCGTTCTTCCTCCTGAAAGCACGAGGTGGTGGCCCCATGGCATGAGGGGGTTGTGGGATGAGCGGTAAAATTCGTGGTTGGGGCAGTTGGTGCAGGACGACTGGGGGCCATCTGCTGTTCAGATGGATTCCCAACTGGAGGGCTGTTTCACTTGTCGCATTCATGCGCACCTCTTCCAAACGTCCCCTTACCGTGAACAAGATGACCGGAAGTGCCTCTCACCGGGCGCATTCGCAACATCAGCTGGAGCTTACTGCACTTTCGGCGTTTAGGTAAAGACACCTGGCATGTGGGTTCAGTAAGTGATTTCGGAACGTCTCCATCTTTTTGGCTTGCTTCTTCCTATGGGGATTAAAGGCTTCCCTGGAAGGCTGTTTCCTCTGCCTCCAGGTGCTTACCTGTGGGCAGGGTGGACCTCATTGCGGCAGAGAGACAGGCTGCCACAGAGCCCTCATTTTAGAACCATGTGGCGTCGTTTTTCTGGGAACATGTGTTCTAAATGCATTCACATTTGCAAGTGCAAGGTGGCAATTTTGACTTGGTTGGGACTGAGGAGAGTTGAAAAATAGGCCAGTTTCCTTAGCTTGGACCTTTGCCAACAATAGTTTTCTTCTTAAAAAAGAAACATTCATTTTCCTAAAATTTAAAAACTAAAGATGAATCAAAACCCACAAAGGTTGCTCAATAGAGGGAGCGATTGTGGTCACAATGTGACAGACTGATGAAATCATACTGATGGAGAAAAAATTTTAATTCTAGACTTTTTTTATGTTTCCCCTTGAAAGCACAGAGTGGAAATAATTTTAGCTGTTTCTTTAAAAACAAAACATTTTGATAGCAGGGATTTGACGAGTTAGAAGAAACAGTGGGAGTCATTTTATTGTTTAATCGTCATGGAAGGGCTCCTGCTGCCACTGTACCTTGGGCATAAATAATAAAACAGTATTAATAATAATACCCAGTTGGAGCTTCTCATCTGCAGAGCAGGTTAAGGACCTGCTTCGGTGCCTCCCTAGCGTTTTCCAGGACCCACTGAGAAGTACATGTGAGCAGTATTCGGGGGATTTTCATTATTAAACATCTGTCAGTGCATTTATGTTACATGGTGCTGCAGAAGGACAGCCACGAGCCTTTAATTCCTGCCACCTGGCATTTCAGAGCCCTGGCCAGCATACCTTGTTTGCAGATAACAGGACAGGGGGAGAGTTCATAAATGGGTGCTAAGGATGCAAGTATTTGAGAGTGACTGATGCAGAGGAAAGGAAGACTGTCCATCCTGAGTTCAGAGTCCTTCCCTGCACAGGTTAGCTGTTTCAGGGACACAGCTCGCCAGTTGGAAATCAAGACAGATTGTGGTCATGTTACTCATGGTGGGAAGGAACATTGTGGAGGTTACAATGAGATGATGGAGTCGAGGTGCAACCTCAGACTCAGCGAAGGACACCTTTTCCTGTGTCCTTCGTCGCTAACACAGTGCAGCGCAGTGTTTTCCCGACCACTGTCAGCAGCAGCCCAGAGGAAGGCCAGATGACAGAGCCCAGAGGTGCCACACCCCCAGGGCTGGCACAGCACAGCAGGCCACCCCTGGTGGAGGGTTCTGTGGCCTCTCCTGTTCCCTTGGGTCGTGCTGAGTAAATCACGCGCTCCTGGCCTTTGGAAAACATTAGTGTCGCCTAGCTCGGCACTTCCAGCCCCAGCTTCAGTTTTCCCCCGCTTTTCCGTTGACTGCTTTGGTTCCTTGTCACAGAGATGGCCCATCTCAGCAGGTAAGCAGTTACTTGTTTCAAAGTAGGTTTGCTTTTGTAAAAATTTGGAGAAGTAGATTGCATTTGTATCCCTGCCTCCTCTAAAACCGTTCTTGTTTCAGAAGGTAGAGGCGGTCCTCCGCGATAGGTTCGAGGGAGTTGTGCCCTGAATTAGGGGGAAGAGGTCAGGGAAGGTGCTCGGGCCTCAGCTGGGATGGAGGCGGAGTCGCATGCGGGCCAGGCTCCCCGCCAGGGCCACAGCAGCCTGGGGAGCTCGGAATGGGTGAGCAGCTCTCCGGAGTGCGACGGGTAGAGACAGCACGGGGCCCACGGCGGCCTGAATCCCAGTCTTTTCTTTTTTTCTTCTAGTATCTTCTCTTCTCCTGAGAATGGAGGAAGCAGAATTCTTAGTTTTGCTAATTCGAATTTAAAATGGAGCTAGTTTGGAGATCTAGTATGTGTTAAGATGAAAGCTTTTGCATGGTCTGGCCTCAGTCACAGAAATAATAGGTTCTGTATTAGGTCCTGATTTATAATCCCTTAGTCAGGGAAAGTTCCGTTCTATATAAAGCAGATGCTGAGTGAATTCCCAGATCTCAGCTTTTATGCCCCTGCAAACTGCCAGGTCCTGGGAATACACACTGCGGTCTTGAGTTGAGCATAGAGGGAAGAGTGGATCTTTTTCTGGCTGCTCTTGGAGGCTTTATGTTTAGTTGTTTGGGGAAAGAGAAAGATACCACTAAATAAACATCTGGAGAGGATTTTTATAGACCCGTGGATTTTCTTGACTGGTGGGGACCTTAATGTCAGCTGCTAAGGAAGCACCCCTCCCTGCCCACGGCACAGCCCAGCACAGCACATCTGTCCTCTCCAAAAGAGGGAAATCGAGGACAGTTCAGCGACACTTTGCCGCCTCTGAGCCCAGCTGTCAGTGGCTTTGGCGATTGGGAAATAGGCCTCTTTAGGAAGACCAGGAGGTTTGAGGGCTGATGGGATGCCTGGGAGGTGATCTTTGTGCCCCTTACCTGGAAAGTGTCAGAGGGTTACTTCCTACTTGTTATGGCTGTGTCTAGTTGGCCCCCGCAGCCTCATGTGGTCATGGGGTGGGGGCTTTTCAGAGGTGGCTGGATCTAGTGTGTGACTGACTCGTGGTGCAGTGCTAGCACTAAGGATGAGTGATTGCTAAATCACTCCACTGATTGGTTTGGCCCTGTCCTAATCCTGGTATCCTGGATACAGTGTAAAGGACAGAAGGAGGCATGTCTTGTCCCTTGCTTGCTTGCTTTGCTACCTTCTGCCCACCATCTCTCTCTATGTGTCACCGTACCTTGGAGCCAGCCAACTGAAACCTCTACAAACCATGAATTAAATGAACCTTTCCACCTATAACTTTCAGTGTCAGGTATTTTGTCTCAGCGATGAGAGAAGTAACTAAGACACTACAGTAGCATGTTGTCTTCTCTTCTCTCTTCCTGAGTTCAGGGAAATCAGAGTTTGGCTTCATGATTGTGTGGCCCGCCACAGTCATAGGAGCGCTCATGGATGGAGGGGAGCGAGGTCCAGCGCACTCTGAGATTGATGCTTGACTGCCAACCACGCGCCTGTTCTCGTCTCTGTCACTGTGCACAGCAACCTGAGGAAGTGGCTGTGCTGTTGCCTGCCCTTACAGATGGCCCCCTAGACTTACATCTGGGAGCTGTTAGGTCACAGTTGCTGAGAGTACTGGTTATCATGCAGTGTTGTTTGCATGGGGTTGCTTTGTCCCAGTTGCCACACGAGTTCTTGCACGAGCTCTTCGGAATAAACAGATTTTTCTTCAGGGTTGAAATTGTGGTCACATTTCATCATGAGACCACAAGACAGACAGGCTCTTGAAAAGACAGGGATGTTTTTCTGTTTGGCACTTGCAAAAGGACCATTTCTAGCAAGTCCCTAAGTAGGTCATGCTCAGATAACTGGGTAGCTTAGTCACTGGTCTGAGAAACGACTAGAAATGCATTGGAGAGAGTGGAGAGAGGGGACCAACACTCACAGTGACTAAGCCATCACTCACTGCTCATCTGGGTGCAAGGAGAATGATACCAAGTTGTTTGAAATATCCAGTGAGATATGTGAGTTTCAAAGTTTTAGTTTCTAGGTCAGGACTTCCTGGGGGGCCACATGAAAACAGCATCAGCCTCCCTCAGCCTTTTGGTTTATGGTACCCTTCCTCCTGGTCACCACTCCCTGCTCTGTCTACCTCTGGATTGCCAGACAGCTTCAGAGGAGACTCAGTAGGATGCTTGTGAAATCAGGGCACAAGTGTTGGGAGTTCACCAGGGCCAAATTGCAGTTACTCATTTTTTGACATAAAATTAAATAGAGGGTTTGGATTTTAAATAGACAGTTTTTAAGGAAAGAGTGGTCAGTCTGCTGAAGTTGTTTGGAGATGATGTGTAAATTAAACCTGTGAAAGAAAGAAGGCATCAGTGACTTGTCAAAATCCATTTGTTCTAATCGTTGTGTTTAAAAGTGTGGTTTATTTATTTATATTACAAGGTGCTGTCGTATTCAGTAGCAAAGGACTGCTTCATCACCACTATGGGGAATAAGAGGAAAGCCTAGAAGAGAGCTGACTTGTTGGAAACCTTAACAGTTCTGTCCTAATGATCCTGCAAAACATGTGTGCTGATGGATCTCCTCTTCTCTGGTTTTCAGGGTCGACATGTTAAAACGGGTCAGCTGGCGGCCATCAAAGTTATGGATGTCACCGAGGTAAGGTTGGATCTCACATTTTTAAAGACATCCTTGCAGGAAAGGACCCACTCCCCACAGTACTGTGGGAGCATTGCTCTGCTCGGAGAGTCTGACCCTGGGAATGCACACTTGCATGTGGTGTTGCAGGTTAGTAGGTCCAGCGGCAGATTAGGTGGCTTAAATTGTTGCAGATGGTCCCTGAGTGACTAAGACTCAGTTGTGTTTGCTTTAAAACACACACGCCAC